>PISX010002881.1:71995-149623 GCA_004024625.1 Mellivora capensis | reverse complement strand
TACATTAAATTATCAGAACTTACCTTCTACATACAATGTGTACCTTTTGAACCACATCTCACCATTTTCCCCAGTCCCTGGCAGCCACCATTCGACGCTCTGCTCTTATGAACTCAGGATTTTTAGACTCGACATATAAGTGAGAAAATACAGTATCTGTCTTTCTCTGGCTTATTTCACCTAGCATAAGACCCTCAAGTTCCATCTGTGTCATTGTAACAGACACGGTATCCTTTTTTATGATTGAATAATATTCCTTTATGTATACACCACAGTTGTCGCATTCATCAGGGGACACTTAGGTTGTTACCGTGTGTTGGTTGTTGTAAGTAAAGCTACAGTGAACATGGGGTGCAGAGATAGTGATTTCATTAACTTTTGGTAAATACCTACAAGTAATGATTTCATTATCTTTGGAGAAGTACCCAGAGGTGGAATTTTTGTTTCATGTGATAATTCTATTTTTGATTTTTTGAGGAATCTTTGTCCTGTTTTTCATAGTGGCTGCATCAGTTTATATTCCCGCCACTTATGCATGAAGGTTTCTTTTTCTCCACATCCTTGCCAACATTTGTGGTCTCTTATCTTTTTGATAATAGTTATTCTGATAGATGTGAGGTGATATCATTATGATTTTGGTTTGTATTTTCCTGATCATTATGATTTTGGTTTGTATTTCTCTGACGATTAGTGATGAGGTTGAGCACTTTTTTTTCATTTCTCTCTTGATCATCTATACATCTTTTTTGGAAAAATGTCTAAGGTATTTGCACATTTAAAAAAAATTGGGGGGGCGGGGGGTGGGAGGTTAGGGGAGCCTGGTGGTGGATTTTAGGGAGGCCACGTATTGCATGGAGCACTGGGTGTGGTGCAAAAACAATGAATACTGTTACGCTGAAAAGAAATTTAAAAAAAAAAGAAAAAATTTTTTGATGTTTTTGTTATTGAGTTGTATGAGCTCCTTATATAATACCAGATAGGTGGTTTGCAGATATTTTCTTCCATTTGAGAGGTTGCCTTTTCATTGTGCTATTTCTTTTGCTTTGTAGAAGTGTTTTTAAAAGTTTGATGTAGTCTTATTTCTTTTTGATTTTGTTGATGTTGTGTCGTATTCCAAAAATTGTTGTCAAACTCATGTCAAGGAGCTTTTCCCTGTTTTCTTCTAGCAGCTTTACAATTTCTGGTATTGAAATTTAGTTATGTAACTATTTGTCATATGATTTAATATGTGATTAAAATTTGTACCTGTTATGCACCTAATTTTTCTTTCTGAGGGCCATAGAGACCTAGTCATGCTGTTCAAGAAGAGTAGTCACAATTTTATGTCCTACCTCAGTACCCCTGAACATACCCGAAGGGTTCAGCACATTGTAATTAATAGTTGTGGCTCCTGAAGTTAGTGATTTTCTAAAAGTTGGTATTTGTGCAGAGAATCTCAGGGTTGTGTGTGATTTGAAACAATCCTCCTCACCCCATCCATCATAATTTAGGATTGTATGCTAAAAATGCCATGGGTACATGGATACATGGATACATAGAACATAAATAGAATAAGGACCGAATGGGGACAACTCTGTCATGGAAAAGACCAAATCATGTTTGTTTGTTTTCTAAATTTTTTTAAAGATTTATTTATTATCTTGAGAGAGAGAGAGAGAGCATGCACATACTCCTGTGAGATGGGTGAAGGGCAGAAGGAGATGGAAAGACAGAATCTCAAGCAGACTCTGTGCTGAGCCTGGAGCCCCATATGGGGCTTGATCTCATGACCCTGAGATCATGACCTGACCTGAAACCAAGAGTCAGATGCTTAACCAACTGAGCTGCCCAGGTACCCCCCAGTCCTGTTTTTTTGTAAGGAATGATTGGAATGATTAGAGTGATGTTATTTTTTCTTCTGATAATCACATGTTGCCTTGAGGCCCCGTGAATTGATTTTAACTGTCCTAATAATTTTAAAAATTCCAGTACTATGTGAATCAAATACTGGGCATTCTGCCTATGAGAAAATGAAAGCAGGGAATACACTGTCTTAAGGCAAAGATTTCACTCATATACTATTAGGTGGTGATTGAAATGAAAACTGGTGTTTAACTTTGAATAATCAAAAGATAAGCCTTGATAGTAAAAGGGTAAGCAAGACTATGTCAATGGAGGTGCCTGGGTGGCTCAGTTGTTAAGCATCTGCCTTCAGCTCAGGTCATGGTCCCAGAGTCCTGGGATCGAGCCCTGCATCATGCTCCCTGCTCGGCAGGAAGCCTGCTTCTCCCTCTCCCACTCTCTCTGCTTGTGTTTCCTCTCTCACTGTGTCTCTCACTGTCAAATAAATAAATAAAATCTTTAAAAGACAACAACAAAAAAAGATTATGGTCAATGAATTTTTTTTCTTATGTTTTCCTTTACAGAGACTTTTAATTTAGGAATATAGGAGTGATACACAGCTAAGCTTGGGTGGGGTGTTACACCCTGTTTGAAAAAAGGGAGAAATTGTGGAAGTAACGAAGTGAGTATAGAGGAAATAATAGAGTGAGAATAATGAAGTGAAGGGTAGCAGTAGGACTGGGTAAAGGAAGTATATCATTTATTTGATTAACCTCAGAGAACATGTGCGGGCAGGTGGAATTTCCAGCATGTTCACATGGTAGGATGCTCTTTGTTTGGATTGATAGGGGAGGAATTTCAAGCAGTGGTCCTATTTTGACAATACTTGGAGTTCACATGAAGTGAATTTGTAAAAGGAACATTGAACTATTACTGTACCTCAGACAAGGAGGAAAGTTGCATTATAGAATGACATGGGGAAATGGGAAAAAAAATACAAACTTCCTGGTTAAGTGGTCTGAGGGATGAGTGGAAGTTTCGAATTTGATTTATAGTATACAAGCAAATTCTAAGGTCATGCTTCTGAGTCCTGGCATATTACAATCACTTCATTTGGTTTTAGGGAGGGCACGTAGTACATGGAGCACTGGGTGTGGTACAAAAACAATGAATACTATTACACTGAAAAGAAATAAAAATAAATAAATTAATTTTTAAAAGGGGGGCATGTTAGGGCCTGGATATCAGCATTTTTAAAGCTTTTTAAAGCTTTTTTTAAAGTGATTCTCTTATGCACTGCAGATGAGAACTGTTTATTGATATAAGGACGTTAAAGAGAAGAGTGAAAGAAAAATATTAGAGCAAAGTCTCAGGGAATTTCCAACATCAGTATGGTTTATGGGAACTCAGAGTCACAATTCTGAATTAGATACTTGGCACATAGCATATTATTTTATATTGAAGCAATAGAATTGAATGTCTTTGATTTTTTTTTTAAGTCTGAACCTGTTTCTGGAGTTACTCACTGAAAATGATTAGGTAACTATTAAAAGAAAAAAATGTATGTATTTTGCTTCTTTCGGAATACTGGTGTACCAGCAACCAAAGGAACATTTAGTATTTGTTAAATGGGACCACCTTAAGTTGCAAATGTATTTTTTTTAACTATGAAGAACTGAAAGGAAAAAGTAAAAGAGATTTATATAATAGAGATACATTTAGATTTACATATAATAGAGATTACATTCAGATTATATTTAGCAAGATATATGGATATGCACCATGTCATTTAAATACTTGCTCTTTGACTAGAAATTACTGAGCAGTTGAAGCAAACAATCTGAGAAGAACCAATTTCCTGATGGCACCTACCCTACTCTTCTAAGTAAACAGGGAAATTCTTTGTATCTAATTATGTTAAAGAATTGAGATCCCTTCATGTATGACAGAAAAAGAAAATGTGCACCGTAGGTTACATTCTTTAACTTAGTCTTTTATCCTGATTCAGATACTAATTAATTATCTAAGATGAAGGAATGCATCGGGTTTCATAAAATTGCATGAAAGTTAGGAATATCTGTTACAGTGGCTATGTTATTAACTCCCCTTCCTTGACCTCACCAATGCTTCTCAGCAACTTTAAACAAAGACTAAAAATAATCTCTTCTCTATTGTGGGGAGATGAATTACTGTAGATGGGAGGAAAATACACAACTAAAAATCAACTTTCTTCATCATTCTTGACATTCACCGGTCTTTACTCGAGATCACCTTGAGATGTGACATCAATTCAGAGTAATAAGGAAGGGTCAATGAAAAGCTAAAACATTCTCAAGAACCCATTATAACACATCTCCAAGGAATTCGTGTCAATGCCACAGCATTTCAAATAGAGTACACAAATTCCAGAGGACCAGCTTCATGAAATGGAGACAATAGGCATCATTGGGAGTCTTATGACACAGAAATTGACCTGTTATTGGATCTCTGTTTTACTTCCTACATGTTTTCCACCTCCAGCCTCATCAGTCATTCCTTAGAAAGCATTCTGTGTCCATTTGTCAAGAGTCTGCTGTGACACAGTACATTCTCCATATGGTATTGTCATTGAGAGTTCATTTTTAGTAAGTAATTTTGATACATTTAAGAGCTTTGGCTTAAGAAAACTTCTTTTTCACATGAATTTGGATCCAGAATTGGTTTTGCAAGCTGAGTCTAGAGCTGGATGATATCTAGAGTTAGCAGCCTCTATCAGATTTTTAGCTCTTTGGGTCATGTTCACCACTTAATCTGTTGTAGTACGTAGCTCAAAGCTGTGAACAAAAAGATCTTAATACATAATTATTGGTTTTAAAAAACAGTATGTTTCTAGTTTTCTGTATCTTAGAGACTAGGTTGGGCACTGAGAATTCAAAATAAACTTTGTGTGTATCTACATGTATAACTAAAGCTTATCCCCCCATCAAATATTAAGAAATAGCAATTAGGGGAAGAGAGTACACGTTGTTAAATTCCATTTAGTTTTACCTGTAGTGACACAGACAGAGTGATTGAAGTTATCATTACTCAGTCTTCAATATTTAGCCTATAGAATTTTCCTTCTCTACAAACCCTTCACTAGCACTCTTGAGTGGTTTGAGTGTCTGACTCAGATCAGGATTATTCAGTCTGTTAGGCATTAAAAAATGTGAGCAGAAAAGTGTTACCTGCTCTCAAGTATAGTAACAACTATAACAGAATTTTTACATAAGTAATATAAATGTTACATGAGAACTGCAACTAAGTATAACATAGTTATATATTATTGCATATAAAGTGGCCTATGAGTACATTTTGATATATTTGAAATTATTGGAGGTGGTGTCTCTGTAAGTGAAAGAGCCTAATACCCACCCAGATAATGGAGTTATGTTCTTAGTTCTGTCTCACACTCCCAAACCCTATCCTCCCCTTGGTCTTCCCTGTCTCAGTTAATGCCACCATCTTACTCATTGGCTTAGTCTTAGAATCTAGGAGTCCTTTTAGTTTCTTCTCTTTCCCTTATCATTCCACTCAGTCCAGTTTTTCAGCCAATCCTATTCATTCTAGTGCCAGAAAGTACCTGAGATCTTAAGTCACCCCACCCAGAGTATCATTCCTTAGCTTGTCTGAGCTCGTAGCCTCCTAACTGATCTCCCTGCTTCCACTCACACTGCTTACAGCCTGTAGGCCACAGAACACCAGATGGATCTTTCTAAAATGTAAGTCAAATCTTATTGCCCTCTACATGGTGTGGAGGATTGATAAATGTTGAATGAATGAATCAGATGATAGTAGTGGTCCTGGCTGCTGGAAGGATCAGTAAGCAATGAAGGACAGGGAAAACCAAGACAAATTCAGAGAGCCCAGATTTTATGAGTTTTGGTTCATTGTCTGTAATCTAGTATTTACTTGGAAACCCAGGTAGATGAACCTACTTCTACTCTTTGGCTTGCTCTAGACCCCTCATAGCCTGCCCAGAGACAATTCCACAGAAGGCCAATCAAGGTTTTTCTGTGTCCACTTAGACTCTAAACAGCTGCCCAGCTTTAATTAATATTCCACAATCGTATCTGGAGAGGAGCCAGTTGCTGAGACAGCTGTCTAAGTGAAAGGAAGACTTAACTTTTCTTGTATTAGCTGGGTCTGTTAGGGTAGAGTCAAAAGGGTCAGGTGTTGGGAATTACTGTCTTTGCAAGCTCACTCAGGCTGAGGTTCCTGCCTAACTGTTCTCTTGCCCATCTTATCTGCTGAAATTCATCTTGGAAGAAGATGCTAGGTTTGATCCCTGCAGGTTTAGTCTTAAACTCTAAAGCAATGGCAGTGTGTTACTCAGAGTCTCCTACAAAGCGACAGGAACTGTGGTATTGATTGTTACAGCGTAAAATGCCACAAGTCATTTAAGCTGATCGTCAAGTAATGACAACAAGGATTCAAATTGGGGGCTTACTCTTTGATCCACCAGGAGTTTCAGATGGCAATTATCATTATTTCTTGGATTCCCTCAGTCCTGATAGAAAATCAAGGCAACCAGAAACTATCATTTTGTGAACAGACAGCTATTAAAAGCACATTAATAATCTGTGGTGGGTACAGCATATGCCTTTTAAAAAGATTTGCAGCTTGTTTCTCTGTGGTAAAGACACAGGACTTCTCCAACCTAATTACAAAGCAATCAAACAATTTAATTAATCTGGAAATCACTTTCTAAACCATAACTGCCTTGAAAATGAGGCACCCTGTGCAGAGCCGTGAGGTAAAGTCCCATTTTGTTATATTGCTTGTATACTGGCTGTGCTAGTCCTTCCCACCCCCCACCCCCACCTCACCCCTGGGACCCTAGCATTAAGTACCTACCAAATGCCTGACCACTGCTAAGGTTTGCTTTACCAGGTCAAAAACATCAGCAGTGATAACAGCGGTCTATGAAGTGTCCTAGCACTCAAAGATCCAACAGCCAGCAAATCCCTGGAGCAGCAGGATTTGAGTTATAAGCAAGGGCTGCACATATGGGCAGAGAATTAACTGGCACCAGTTTTCATTGGAAAGTCTCTCAGGTATTGCTTTGCAGATGGGTGGATGAATTCAGAGAGCAGTGCTGTGAGGAGTGAAGGTCATGTATAGGACTCTGGTTCCATTCCGTCTTGCTTTCTCATCCTGGAGGCTTGCTGGGCATGTCCACAGCAGCCTGGTCCTCATTTCTTAAGATTACATATATAAGGTGTGCTTTTTAATTTAATCTGTTCTAAATGAGTGGTATTTTCTTCACTGTATAACAAAAGTATGTCCCTCAGGCCTCAGAGACTGAGTAGGTAACATAGAAATCAATTTTGCTTTCAAATAAGATCACAGACTTCAAAGATTGACTCCCAGCGGTGCCTGGGTGTCTTGGGTGGTTAAGCGTCTGACTCTTGGTTTCTGCTCAGGTCATGATCTCAAGGGTCCTGGGTCCTGCTGGACGTGGAGCCTGCTTAAGATTCTCTCTCTCTCTCTCTCTCTCTCTCACTGTTGCTCTCATTCTCGCTTTGTCCCATCCTCTCTAAAATCAAAACACAACAAAAACAGAAACGAAGATTAACTCCCACCCATCTAATCTCCTAATCTTTTTACCTCTCCCTAAGGAAGATGGAGGAATATTCTATAATAACACAAAAATCTACAGACTCATCTACCCTTTTCCTGTCCTGTCACAACCACTCCACTTCTATCTCAAAATTTCCAAATGTTGGTCACTTGTAACCTGTAATATTCTCATCACTTCATTTCTACTGCATTACTGATTATGCTTGGTTTGCTCACAAAGATGTTTTTTCTATTGGCCTTCCATGTCCTAATCTACGCTCATAAACTTCCCTTCTTTGGCCACTCATCTGTCCACCCAACACATTCATGCCAGATTAAAATCTCTAGCATCTCTCTCTTGCCTGCTGATGTCTCGTAAGGCCCTCCCCTGGTTAATACCAGTAAACATAGCTCACAGCTCATTGGCTATACCAGTCTGAATCTCCTGCTGCCAGAGTGTCTATCCCTACTTTATCATCCTGCTCTGTTTGGGTGGTTTCTGTCCCCTCCCTGAGGTTCTTCCATTCTTCTGTTGAGCTTGCCCAACTGTCCTCAAATTAAGCTGTAATCTCTTGTCTGTAATGAATTATCAGGCATTCTAGTTCAGGCCACCATCATTTTCTCTAATATCCCACTCCATTTAAGAACCTTTGTGATAGGCAGGAGTGGGGGGGAGGGGTGTGCATGTGTACACACATTGGCATTTAAACCTGGGTCTAGATCTGCCATGAAACAAGAAGAAAGATCTGTTAGGAACAAGAATATGCAGATGGCCCTGTAGTCTTGAAGTTAAAAATGTGGGAATTTGGGTTTGATTTTATAGCAATGTAGGAGTGGATGAGAAACATTTTCAATCGATGGGCTTAGAAAGGCAGCACAAAATGGAGAGGCAAAAACCCAAAGATTAGAAATGGTTAATGGTAGCGTTGATTTGTTGTTGTGTTGTTGTTGTTGTTTTCATTAAGAGCAGAGTTAAATTAACCTACCTCTATATATCTTTGTCTCAGCCTGTTCATCTTCAAAGGGATCAGTTGCCATGTATTATAAGATGTTACGTGGCTTCCTGAGGACCAGTCATTAAAATCTCTATAAGTGAAAAGGGTTTTAACTCCTTGTTTCTCCCTTCTTCAGAATGTTGAAAATAAGTAGTGAGCTCTCTCTAGTTCTAGTTGATCTCATTATAATTTCCAGATATAGTGTTCACTTTACAAAAGAACCTGGAGCTAAGAATTTGGTATTAAGTTTTGTGGATCTTATTACTTATTCTCAGTGAATTCGGTAGCAGGAATTGCTAAACTGATCATACCTTGGCTTCCAACAATCAATTCTTGTGTTTTTCCTGATAACTTACTGGTAGTTTGCTCTATATGGGATGTGAGCAAAGTGAACACTTTTTCCAAATAAACAAAATCCACACTAAGATTTCTGGCATTAGATTCATCTCCCTTTCAGAAACAAGAATTTTTAGCTATCTTGAATTTTTCAAGATCTTTTAAGGCTACGAAGAATGATAAATAAGCTAAGATGGGAAAAGGCAGGGTGGTGGGAACAAAGGCTGTTGGGAAAAGTTGATGGAACTTAATTTAGCCATGTAGATAAATGGACAAAAAGAGTCCTGGATTACTGGATGGCAAAAGCAGAATCCATTTCTCCAGGGCCCCGAGGAACAACAGATGCAGAGACATGATAAATTTCATTACAAAAGAGGGAAAAGTTCTTCGAGATTCTCTGTCCATAAAGGAACAGGCTTTTCAGTGCTTCCTAGTCAAATGGCTTTAATTGGGTGTCTGTCATAAAGTTAATGGCATCTGTTGACGACATTTCTATAAAATTTGCAACCTTAAGTTAATCAAAAAATTTCAGTAGAGATGTAACCAGCCCAGAAGTCCTCAAGGTAACACTAAACGTATCCCCTTAACAGGTTGGTCTCTTATTTGCACACAGGTGATGCATTGTTTGCAGCTAGGTACTGACTTGAACATGCAGTCTTGTATTCTCACACCTTACCACAGTTGTCACTTCCGTCTCTGAAATCAGTAATGTGGGAACTGGCTGGCTGGTAGGGATTAAACATAACTTCCTGATTTATTCTCCATGTTTCAAGACAGTATAAGGCTAGCCTGCAACCTTTCCTCACCTCCTCCTTTAAACCAGCTACATACAGTTCCCTCCGGTCCTCAGATAATTCTGCCAACCTAATTAAACATGCGGAGGGAAGCCGGGTGGTCTGGGCTGTCCTGAGCTGCCCCTCACCAGCTGCCTACCACACATTCTCAATGACCAGCAGCAGGTTGGGTGTTCTGATGGAGGAAGTAACAAGCCCCCAAGGAGCTGTGCTCTTTGCAGCAAGCGGTCTGTGCTCTCCCGCCTCCATGGGGTGCAAGGAAAACACCCTCTGAGAAAAAAGCCTTTGTGGGGTGGTGGCTTTGAACGTCTGCCTGGCCAGTCACAGTCCAGATGCTTCGAACTGGGGTGGGAGGGAGGTGTTGAAGAAAATAGTGTTAGGGGCTAGATCTGGGTCATTGGAGAAATAGGTCCAAATGACTAGGTTCTTCCCAGTATTTTATGACGCATACTGACATTTCCGCTTTTAAAACATGGATTCTGGAATACAAGGAATTATTTTTGAGAACTCAGACATGTACTTGGTTTCCGTAAATAAAAAATCCTGAGGCTGCTTCCCAAGATAGAAAGCCCCACCCCCACCACCAGGTGAAGCATAGACCTCCACAACTATCCTGTCGCTTCAAATGTTAACATCTGGAAGACTGAGAAGCAAGACATTTATATATACATTATTCTTTAGGACTGAAATGTTTAGGTTATTAATCCCTGGGAGACTGTTGCTTGGTGATGGATGGATGTGCTTATTCATATATCTTGCCTGCTCACAACACTGTGCTGGGACTCAGGCCCATTCCCTCATTCTCCCTCCCCCCCACTCCCAGCCCCCGCTCCAAGGAAAACTGAAGCATTTTTAAAGAGATGAATGTGGGATGAGAATGTACAGAAACGCATTACTAGAAAGAAGACGATCCTGGATGTGGATAATGTTACAAAAATAAAATCATGTTGTGATTTTTTTCCCTCTTTCTCTTTACAGGAAACAGCCCTCAAGATAGTCCAAGAAATTTCTCCCCCAGTGCCTCAGCCCATTTCTCATTTGCACGGAGGTAAGGACTTTCTGTGGTTCAAATAGTAAAGTGTTGTGTCGAGAATCGCGTCTCCTGAAACCCCTCTTCCTCATTCCCCCCTTCTGCCTAGGAGATCCCGCGTATTATATATGCCCTCTGAAGCTCCCTGCCCAAAGATAGCTTTAGACCGCCACCCAACTTTGTTGAAAACACTTGTGCTTTAACGGTTTAATAATAATTTTTGACTCAGGTTAGAGTTCCACGTACCTCTCTTGGTCCTTTCCTAGATGCTGGGCTCCCAGTGAGGGCAAGAGATGATGGTTTCCTTTTTTCTCTCCTTAACATGTGAAACTCTCACATATTGTTATTTTGTATATTTAGTCCAACAGGGAAGAGAATGCCCTGTTTTTAAAATTATTCTTGAGTGAAGGGATAAAGATCAGGCTTATTAATGTTTTCTTGTCTTACTTATACCATTATGTGTGTGTGTGTAAGCATTGCCTTGTACATGCTTGAGGTTCAGCAGATTTTTACGGAACTATCTGAGCTTATGTTACAAGGACTTTTGTCATCTCTGTGTCCTGGTGCAACTGTTACTGTTGTTATTGAAATACTTTTTTTTAAAAATGACCTTCTTGAGATCAGAGGGGATGAACTCTAAGATGCGTCTTTACTTGAGAGCATGAAGCCACCAGTTTGTGATCCCTTTGAGATAAAGCCACGAATGGACTGTAGGATATTTTATGTTTTCTGTTCATATCTTAGTTAGAATTTGATACCAAGTGCTGAAGATACATGTGTTCTTTCTGGGTCATTGAGCCACAAGGAAGTCTTGTTGGTGGATCATAGGCCTGTGCCATAACGTCAAATCTTGTAGGTTCTGGATCTTCTTCTGTGACTTCTCCAAGTCAGAGGAGTCTACACAGCCACATTTTCTGTGTTCCATATGTGGGATCAGTGTACATCTCCCTGTCTGATTCCAACCTTCACCTTCCGGGGTTCTGTCACCCCTCTCATATACCCCGGCCCCTCCTGCTCCGGGAAAAACAGAAAACAAAAAGCCCCTTCAGCCGGGTCGCTGAATATTCAGGGTAAATTCATTTATGGTTGACATGTCCAGCATACTTGCTCATTTTCCTCAGACACCTAACTATACCAGGAAGTGGATTAACATAGCACTTAATAAAGACATATGTGTAGGTTAAAAAAAATAGATTCGTTTTAACACGTGTTCCTGACCAGCAAAGCCCACAGTGTCCCCACTGCCGTCTGTCAGCACGTAACGTACTTACATTACTACATCCAAAGAAGAGGACCTGCTGGCACTATTTCCCAAATTCTCTGTAACTGATATCCCTTGTAAATATTACACATCGCCACCATATGGCAGGTGCCTGTGTGTGGAAAGTACCTGTTCTCCATCATGGGCAGGACACCAGAACCATAAGGCAGGCTCTCTAAGGAACTTGAGGCCCCCACCCTGACTTTTTCCCCAGTTCAACTTCTCTTCTTTTAGGAACTTGTTCTAAGCACTATAAAGAAAATGTGAAAATTAACTGGTCCCACAAAGCCTATGTTCACCCAGTAAATATTAATTCATGATAGTGCTACTCATCTAAGTGGAAATGAAAATCTTACAAAAATGGATAAACAAGAACCCACCATAGCCTTTAAAACACACCTCTTAAAAGAATGTGTTTAATTACTTTAAGTAATAAGAAAAATGCAAATTGCATTATAGTGTGCATTTAAACATGACAGAAATCATAGTCTCTTAATCCTGCCAGATTTATAAAAATGAAGAGAATCTGATAATTAAGTGGGTGACTGGAGGATAGATGAATCTGGTTTCCCTGCTATTTAAAAAGGTACACAACCCACAGGCATGTTAATTTTTGACAAATAAACCATAAACCATGACAGACGATTATCACAGGAGACCTGTAGCTCATTTTGCATGAATTTCCAGATGGAACTCCCTCCACACTCTTCAAAAAATATTAATTTAGATTGGGGCATGAGTGATCATCTTTTTAAACTTTTATTCAAGTAAACAGAACCCTGCATTTGCTATAAAAACTAAAATGGATGTGTTTTTATTTAACATCTGGTGTCTCTCTCCTCCTTTTTAAAGTTCATTTTTATTCAGGAAACATGGAAATACCACTCACGGGTCCCCATTCCATTCCATTCTGGTGTGCATTTTTGAGACTTTAAGAAGTAATATCATTCTGAGACTCTCACATGTTGTTATTTTGTATATTTAGTCCAGCAGAGAAGAGATTGCCCTGTGTTTAAAATTATTCTTGAGTGAAAGGATAAAGATCAGGCTTATTAATGTTTTCTTATCTTACTTATGCCATTATGTGTGGGGTGTGTGTGTGTGTGTGTGTGTGTACACATATACCTTACGTATACCAGTATGTGATAATACGCCCCCCACTAGACATCCCCTGTAATGGAATAGTTCAATTTCAAACTGGAAAATAGGATGGTACTCACTTGCTATATAATACATCCATAAGAGTAAAATTATCAAGCTAATTTTTTACTAATGAGTTAAAAAGGATGAAAATGAGCATTATAGCATAAGTTTCATCAGGAGCAAAGAAGCATATTTTTACTTTCCTAAGAACTGTGATACAGATTTACAGTCTGATAACAGAATTAACGTTTTTTTCTTTGGCTTAAGATGGAGGCAATAACATTGTTCTGCCATTCCCAAAAGTTGTTGGAGTTGACCCATTACATACTGCTTTTACTTATATAGGAAACACAGAGCCCTGACTGCATGCCATGGGTGTTTCCTAGTGGCCTCATTGTTCCTTACCAGGGTAAATCTCGGAATATATTTCCACAAGCAAATTACTAGAACAGACTTAGCTACTGAGTTCAGGTCATTGGACACTGGTTGAGCACCTGGCATAGTTCAGCATGTTCCAGTATCAAATCAGAATATAAAAGATGTCATGCCAGGTGACTGTTACAACTAAACAAATCAATCTTCTTCCTCTTCCTACAATTATAAGAGCCAGGTTGATACTGGGACTTTCCACTTTTTCTTCGTTGTATACAGTATTAATATGAATTTTTTCAGCAGTGTTGAAATGATGTTTTTTTTTGCAAAGTCTTTTGTATTCTGTGTTCCCATCAGATGCTTTTCTCTTCGTTCTTTCTCACTTAGTTTAACACTGAGAGATTTCCACCCCATCCCACCCCACCCCCAAAAAAAGCACTTCAGAAAAGCCTTATTGCTTTGGCTGCAATGTAGTCTGTCTTCCAATAATATTTTATTGGTAGCTTCTGCAAAGAAAAGACAACATTGTTAGCAGGATCTAAATTGCACTTGTGTGATAACTTTCTTGAAAAAAAGGGCATGCTCTCTCTTAAGTACAGTATATAGCATGTATAATAACTTCTGATATGCAGTCGTCATGGTAATGAAAATGCAATGGTCCTTTGTGCTCCATCTGAGTAAATAGATACCAAGAACTTGGGGAACTTCATGAGACATAAATTATTTCTGGTCCATGGCTACACTTTCTTGTTTAAACATCTTTTAGTTGGGTGTTTTCCAGAGTAAGCAAATGTAATTTATGTTTCAAAACTAATAAGAATGTGTCTTTCCTTGGAATTGTTCATTCATGTGAAATATATTCATTGATACCTGAGGGAAAGGAGAGTTAATGAATCACAAAACAAAGTCACGATGGGGGAAATCGTGCCTGCGTTCTTTCCAGAGACTAGTTTCTGATAATTGCTATTAAATGGACTGAATAATCCTTTTAAAAATCATATCCTCCACCCCCCTCTTTTTTTTTACTTCTAAAAGTTGGAGGTGTTTAAAATGTAAAGTACAGCATGATTTTTAAGTCTTCAATAAGTAGCCAAATAAAATAAAACTAACCTGTGTCTGTTTAATTGATGTCTTTAGAAACATGTTCTTATAATTATTTTATCCATAAATCTTTAACATTTTTAATTGTTTAAAAATATTTTTAAAGAACATATGACTTAATTGTTCCCGTTCCTTATATCTGGCATATTTACAAATATTTTGTTTTGCTTCTTTTTTTAAAAAACAAACTTGATCCAATTGTACTCCAATCATGGTCACAGAAATGACAGGTAAATTTTACTCAAATTGTAACATTGTAGTATTTCTGTGATTTGTCCACTTGAATTTCTCCATTTTGTCTTTGTGGACCATTTGCATTTATTGGAGGCAACATCCAAGGTAGTCTGTGATTATATTTTCCCTTGACTGTAATTTAGTCTCAAATATCAGTTTTTTTACATAAACATCTAATTGTGACATTTCTCAAATTCAAGTCTAATGCTGTTGAATCCCCTGAGCTGTTGAATGTGTCTGTGGTAAATTTGGCCCCCTCTTATCTCTCACATAGTAAATGAGTACAGTCATAAATTATAAGAAGTCTATATAGGATAGACTACATCTAAAGAATGCAGTATAGGCCTTTATAATGTGTGTTTTTCCTGTTTTTCCCTTGGCAAATGTGCATCTATTTGTTTTCACAGGGGTATATGATGTTGAAGTCACAGTCTTACTTAAAACAGGATAAATAATAATGACTCTGGAACACCCGAGAGTTCAGAAAGTTTGCTTTCTGGTCCCTGCACCAGTATTGTCTCTATTATTTCATTCAATCATCTGAGACCCTTGTAAAGACCCTAACTCATAACCAGAATCTACCCTGGAAGCTACCCTTTGACCATTTGGAGAGAAAAATCGCTCTCTTCAAGGACTCTTGACAGTTTTGCCTCTATGACTGGAGCAGACACTTGTACTCTTCTCATTAGGTTCTGTAATTAGTGGAGAATTTTCTTTCTGCCCTGCTCTCCCGGACTAGAGCGGGGCTACCTACTCACAACTCTGCAAGGGACTTATGTTGTAATGCTTGAAGCCAGGTCCTGTCAGAAGAGAGTAAGTCTTAGAGATTCTGACCGTAAGGTCAGTCACTATTTTAGTGTGAAAGTTTTTTGCTACTTAAGACTTGAACCAGCCCTGAGCCCCACTAATCCCCTCCCTAGGTGTGAGGAGGAGGACAGTTCCCTTGAAATAGCTTGAAAAAGGAGAATTTTTAGGATGTAATTGAAGTCCCCACAGGCTCTTAGACCTTGCTGGAATTCAGGCCCTCCCAGAGACCCGTGACCTCAGTGATCAGCCTCCAGACACAAGTATTTTTTCCTCCTCCCTTTCTGTTTTTATTCATTTGAATCTGCTGAGTCTGACCACTGTAATTATCCCCAGTATTCATTTTGTCAAAGTGTGTTAGTGAGAGATCAATAATATGGATCAACCCATTCACTTTCTACTTGTTTGGCTATATCGATTCAGTTTAAATAAAAGTCAACCTGCTGTATAATGTTTGTTTACTCTGGCCCGTGCTGAACATTTCCACATCTTCACTGACCGTATTTGTATCATTTGTTTGACTAAAAATGCTCGGTTTCCCTGGGGTCCCCCTGGAACAGTGCTGCAGCTTTGGCCAAAGCTGATCTCCCTCTCTCAATAGGACTGATGGACGCCGCTGGTCCTTGGCTTCTCTCCCCTCCTCTGGCTATGGGACAAACACGCCCAGCTCCACAGTCTCTGTAAGTACTGAACTGTTCTCTTCCTCACAATCACACGGCTCTCCGGCACAGCACGTGTTTTCTCTGGGTGTTTCCTGGTAGGAAGGAGGAGATCAGTTTGGCATGTCTGTCACTCTGAAGAGGTTCCTCTTCACGTGAGGAGCTGACAGATGTAAAAAGGACATACTCTTTACTGCAAGCTTTTAAACTATGGTGCATACATTGAGTTAAGTCCCAGGATCACAAGTTTGGAGGAGATTGGGAGGTTTTGTTTTAATACCATTTGGTGTAGTTCGGGGGTGGGGGCGGGGAGGGGGAAAATGCAATCTGGTTTTACTGCTTTGGTTCCACACCAGTGATATCAGTACTGAAAACGCCATTCAACTTTGATGGCCCGGGTCTTTTTTCTTTCCTCTTGTGTGGCTTAGATGCAGGGATTGTTTGTTTGTTTGTTTGTTTGTTTTTGCTGTTTTGTTTCTTTGTTTTTTTCCTTCAAATAAAAAAAAAATGGCAAGCCTTAAATCTGTACCTCCTAGGTAAGACATTTTTTAAAGGAGAGATTAAAAGAATTTTGTAGTAAGTTAAGACAAAGAGACAAAATGAAGCCATGGAAATAGGATAAAGAAAGAAGGATGCTCTTGCCTCAAACTGTAACATTTCAACACGAGCTCTAGCAACGAATGGAAATGATTCAGTAAGTTTAGATAGATGCTTTCTCAGTTTAAATTAGTGGTATTGTGGGGTATCTGTCTCTGCAGAGCTTCCGAAGCTGGAAGTCATTTAGAAACCCCGGGTCTGTTGTAGGTGTTCAATACATGCCTAATGGAATGGCCCGAATGCCCTTGGACAAGCCAGGAATGTGGACCTGATGATTTTAGATTTCCTTCTGGTCCATTTCCATCTTCATTTTGTGCAAGTCTGTGGTTTATTGTGTAGGGTTATTCATCCATTGTTTCACTGGGCTGGTGCTGCTGGTTTTTCACAGGCCCCGGCTCTGTGCTAAGCACGTACATTCAGCACGTACTTATAATGAAAAGACATTACAACTGGGGCGCCTGGACGGCCCTGTAGGGTAAGCATCCCAACTCTTGATTTCGGCTCAGGTCAGGATCTCAGGATCTCAGGGTCGTGGGATCGAGCCCCGCAGCAGGCTCCTCCTCACTCAGCAGGGAGTCTGCTGGAGATTCTCTTTCTCTCAAATAAATGCTTTTTTAAAAAAAGAAAGGACACTATCATTGTTTATAAACTAACTGGTATCATTGCTGCCTTACATTATGTGTTTCCAGAATTCCAGATGCAATATAATGTGAATTTTCTGGAGCACTTTAATACTGCCTTGTTAAAATTCATTGGATTATTTTTTACCATCTCTCTGGTATTTTATTGAGGAGAGGTAATTTATTTTCTTATCCTCTATTCCATTTAGTTTGGAATGTGAATTTATTGTCCAATTCGATAATTTTGGTGAAGCGTCCTGACAGCCTTGAGTCATTTCAGTGACGCAGAAACCTCGCACCTGGAGAGGATGCTTCAGACTCATGGATGGTTTCAGTGGATAAACTGTCACTAAAAAACAGTGAAACCACCCTGGGCTGCTGTGTCCAGAGCCGTTACTGGTCATTTGTTGATTTTAGATGTTGAAAATGTGGGTAACTCTAGTGTGAAAATGGATGCTAAAACTGAATGAAAAAAGCAAGGGTAACTTTCTGAAATTTGAGTTTTGTTCTTCTACAGACTTTCAGAGAAGTCTCTTGTCTCCAGATTCTTGTTCATTTCAGCTCTATGACCTTGCTGTGCCCTTCAGTCAAGTTTTAGTGTCATATGGATACAGTAATTTGACTGTTGCAAGAAAAATAGGGGAGAGTACAAGATCTTTCCATTTCTAACTATTAAATCATACACCACTTTAAAAAGCCAGTCTCTCATATGGTACAATCAGACCTCATTTGGTACAAATAATTTTAAAAGCCAGTATAGAAATATTTATTATATGCTAGACATTAGCCTGACTACTTCCAGTGCAACATAGTAGTCTTATTTAATCCCAGCAACACACTGTGTTGTGCAATTGCTACCGTTCTCTTCCTTTTATTTATCAGAAATGTAAGACACAGGGAACGATGCACTGAGGGGCTTTGACCAACCCCTTCCTTTCTCGAAGATACAGTCAGGTCTAGACTCCAGGCTCTTGGCTCTTTTTAAGGAATTTACATGGTATTTCGTAAAATAAATATTTTAATTAATAAACATGACCTGGCCATCTGGCACAATGAATTATCACCATCCTTGACTTCCATATGTGTCTAAGGAAGAAGCCCCCTGAGACCATATTTAGTCACACACACACACATTTGCTGTGTTTCTAACCAACAGCTGCTGACCAGCATTAAGATAGCTTTTAGGTTTTCTCTTAAGTGTTTATTAAAGAAGATGGTACATACAATTGTTGACCTCATGTTCTTACTTTTTCCTTCAAAATAAAATTTTCTTTCAAGATTTTATTTATTTATCTGACAGGGGGAGAGAGAGAAGGAGAGCACAAGCAGGCAGAGTGGCAGGCAGAAGCTGACTCCCCACCGAGCAGGGAGCCAATGCAAGGCTCCGTCCCAGGACCCTAGGATCATGACCAGATCTAAAGGCAGACACTTAACCAACTGAGCTATCCAAGCGCCTCTAAAATTTTAACTTTCAAATTACTTTGTGCCAAAAGATGCAAAGAACTGTGTGAAGTGTATGAAGTGCAGGTACTCCACATACAAAAAGTTCAGTTATCTATTCTCCCTATTGATTGTTGACAAATATAATGAGTGAAAATTTGAAAAGCTACTTTTCATTTCCCTCAGGGTTTTTGGGTTCTTGTCCTTTACATAGTGGGGCAAAATTTGCCCAAAACTGCTTAGTAGTTACATTTTCTTCTTTTCTTTGTTTTTTTAAAAGATATATTTTATTTTTAAACTCATCACTATGTCCACTGGAGCTTGAACTCATGACCCTGAAATCAAGAGTCCCATGTTCCACTGACTAAGCCAGCCAGACTCCCCTCATTTTCTTCTTTTCTAAATCTTATCTGAGGCACTCTCTGGTTTTCATTTTGTGGGTTGTTAGTCATGAAGCCAGTCAAAATGCATTTTAGTTATTTTTTAGAAGTAAACATACAGAACACAAAATTACAAACACTTGGAACATACAACTTAAGTTTGGCAGGTAATTGTGTTGTTTGCTGAATTCCAGCACTACTACTACTGAAATGTAAACATCACATCTTTATCCTTTGGATATATGGCAGCTGTACCATTGGCAAGTGATAAAAATGCTATATTCTAACATTGAAAAGATTTGGTCATAGGAAGTTAATCAGTCCCTCCAGAAAATATTTGGTTTTGCAACTTCTTTCAACTCCAGATTTTTCCATTAAAATTAATCAATGGGAAACTTTTCCAAGATAATATTGCGGTCATAATTTTTAATTTCAAAATAAGTAATATGGAACTGCAGCAGGAGGAGGACATTCCCCCGTATTTCTTAACAGATTAATTATTTTCTGCTGAGGAAATGGAAATAAGAATATAAATACCTATACATATGTGAGGTGTGACTATAAAATGATGCTACATTTAATAAGAAGTAGGAAATTATGCATTCATGTGAGTATTGTCTGTTGAAAAATGGTTATCTGGAGAGATTAAATGATATCATTATTCAGAACAGTTTTGGGGAAGTCTTATATAGCTTTTTTATGTAACTCTCTACTCTATGAATGTGGGTTTGATTTATGATGCTATCAAAAGTCATGTGCAGACCAGTTGGGTGAGGAGACCTGACACCACACATAGAGAATATGCTAGAAGTGTAAAGTAATCAGACACAGTTTATCGGAAACTCCCAGACCAATTACTGAAGCTCTCCTCCAGTGGGACTCCCAGGATGCCTTGACCAGTGGAGGTGGTTTGAAGTATGGTGTGCGGTCTTGGGGCAAGCCTGCACCTCTGCTGTTCTGCCCCTCTCACTGATTTCAAAAGTTCTCCACTGAGTGAGTCCCTGATCTTTGCTAAAACCTTGCATTTTTCGATTGTCCAATATCATCTCGCTTTTGAGGCCCTATTTTGGTACCTTTTGAATCCCTGGGGCCATTTTGCTGGTCTACATTTTGCTGGCCTACAATTGTCCCCAATGCCATAAACCCATCCTTTGTCACTTGAATAGGTTATCACCCTCCTCCCATTTGTACTTGCTTGTTCCAACTGAGATGAAGGAGGCTCTTTCCTCAGAGGAGTCCTTGCCTCCTCGCTTCTTTACTAGTGTTAAGGTTGGAACATTTAACACCGCTGCATCATTCATTTTGCCTTATTCCCCATCGCTAAACCTGGGGCACATTCCTTATGCTGTTTTGTTCTGTGGCTGCATATATGGTAGAACCACAGAATTTTCCACACTTGCTAACATTTTGTTACATTTGCTAGGGCTGTTTTCAAAATAAATTGTTATTTTGTTTAATAAATGTTAAAGGTACAAGTAAAATGCTGTCCCCACCCCAGTCCCTTTCTGCTCCTTCCCTCCAGAGAGGGAACCTACCCTTCTGAAGTCACTTGCTGTCATTTCCATGTCACTGCAGGCCCCTGATACTTTACGTGAAACTTTAGAGCCCAGTGTGTTTGGGAATTAATTTTCATATTTTAGAAAGGTAACGGGATCCCTATACTGTACCCAACAGCCCATCAGCACCTGGGCCAGCGGCTCACAATCAAATATATCAATATTTCTACAGAAGCCTGAATCAGCATTCCCACTAAGTAGATTGAATGAATATTTTAAATAGCTTTCCATGAGTTCATTTGATGCTGGGCCATCAGAAGGGATTCCTGTAGTCTTAGGAATAAACTTCAGGGTTTTAGGGTTTTGCAGTCCTGGATACAGAACTGTGGACATTGGTTTTCCTCTGAGACCTATATACAGATTCTTTCTTACATTTTTTTATTAGCTAATTTACTTATCTTCACTTTGATCTTTAAGACTTCTCTCCTGCTTACAGTGATTTTATTATTCTTTTCCTGATTGCTTGAGTTGACTTAGTTTGTGTTTTGTTTTGTTTTTTCCCCAGCAAAAAGTGTTTAAGACTGTGCTTATACTCTTCTGAATAGAGATTTGGTTTAACTCATAAGTTTTTCCAGTAGCGTTTCCATTTTTATGGCTTATAAAACAATCTCATTACCTTATAAAAATTCCTCTTTGTCTCTGTATGGACTTATAAGGTGTTTTATAATTTCAAGGTATGAGGGTATTTTTAAGCTTTAGTCATTAATTTCTAGTGTTATTGCATTGTGATGCTTCAGTGTTTATGAAGTGGATTTATTGTTAAACAGCTTTTAAAAAAACTGTTAAAACTGAGATTTCAGATGAGTGTTAACTTTACAAATTTGCTTATTCTAATCATGTTTCTCTTGCTCAAAAATTTCTCAGTCTCTTTTGTTAGAATTGCTTATAGAGTTTACCTCCCAGTAAAAACAAAAAGAAAAGTCTGTTTGCTTTATAGTTCTATTTCTCAGATTGATTAAAAACAGTGTTATTTAGTTACTTTTTCTATGTTACCTTTCTCTAAGAATGAGGTGACAGTTTTCAGAAAGCAAATCTATACGCAAGGAATTAAAAAAACTCACCACCACTGCAGCTGCTTTAACAAGGGAGAAGAGGGGAGGGGATATATGCTATGGTGAGTGCTGTGAATTGTGGAAGACTGATGATTCACAGACCTGTACTTCTGAAGCAAATAATACATTATATGTTAATAAAAAGAGAAAGAGAGAGAGAGGGAGTCTTAGCCAAAGGAAGAAAAAAAATTCAAAATTTTAAAACAATGGCATTAGTGAGAAAAGTATCTTCATCTCTTCCCCTTTTCACCCAAGGCACATATCAATGTATCGACAGACAGCATGCCTTGTAAAGCAAGATCTCATTGTGTTATTTATGATCACGCATCATAAAAGTCATCTTATGTTACTCACCGGAAAGCCACGGTGTTTAATTGTGAGCAGTGGTCCAGGCAAGGGTACCATACTCAGTTGAGAACTAATCTGTCATTTCATGCACCCAGATTGTCCAGGTATCACTTTCTTGCCTTGGCTTTGAGCAAGTCCTCCCCATTTTCAGAGCCTGGATTTTCTGCGAGAGAGGAAACTATCTTTTGGGAAATAGTCTTATAGACAAATGAGATGAAATATGGAAGGCATTTTGACCTCACAGAGAAAATATGGAAGGCATTTGACCACACAGTAAGGTATACATTTAGACACTAATTATTATAATTATAATGGGAAAGGGAAACTATAAAATGGTGATGTCACCCAAGTTCACTGCTTTGATTGTGAATTCACTTGAATTTGAATTCACTTTCTCTCATGGTCCTCTAACATCCCTGTGGTTTGTTGTAGTCCTCCTCTTCCTCCCAGGAGAAGCTGCATCAGTTACCCTACCAACCAACACCAGATGAGTTGCACTTCCTGTCGAAACATTTTTGTACGACCGAAAGCATTGCCACGGAAAACAGATGCAGGAACACACCTATGCGCCCCCGTTCCCGAAGTCTGAGGTAAGTGGACCTGATTGAAAAGTGTTACTTAATTGGATTATCTGTTTTTAACCATTTCAAGGGAAATCGTTTATTCCTCTAATTCATCTATGTGTGAATTGATTTGTGCACTACCCCAAATATCATGTGATTTTTCCAATCTCTACATGATATTGGTAATTACCACTGAAAGGCATCTTACTGTTTTTCTTTATTTTTTCCTATTTTTTAAAAGATATTATTTATTTTTTTGACAGAGACACAGCAAGAGGGGAACATAAGCAGGGGGAGTGGGAGAGGGAGAACCAGGCTCCCCGCTGAGCAGGGAGCCCAATTCGGGTCTGGATCCCAGGACCCTGAGATCATGACCTGAGCCAAAGGCAGATACTTAATGCCTGAGCCACCCAAGCGGCCCTCTGTTTTTCTTTTAATTTCTCTCAATTAGTAAATTGGGATAGTAGCAATAATCACGACGGACTAAAGGGACCTTCTGTAAACCTTCTTGCATTGGAAATTTCAAGTCAATCTAATTGTGGTACTGGAGCACTTAGTGTTCTTATTTTAAGATGAGTAAGCTTGGCTAAAAAGGAAGGACAAAAAAAAAGATTTTTTCCTTCAGATTCCACATTATAAAAGTTTATCTATATTTTTCATCTTTCTTCCCTTCATGAGTTTTTACTTTTTCCAAGCTTATGAATAAATTATTAGGAATTTATGTCCCTTCAATTTTGACACTGAGTTGGGCCAGAAATATATAGAGATAGATTGATGTGTTTTACAAGTTTTTGTTTTGGGGTTTTGTTGTTTTGGGTTTTTTTTTATGATGTAGACTCTAAAACAGATTTGTGTTCAGGATGTTTATTAGGGGGTGCTTAGAATTTATCCCATGTTAGGAAGGCCAGCAAGCTGACTTGAGCAGAAACAACTCTAGGTGCCACACAGCTGACTCCACAGGGAGCTGTGGGTGTGGCATGACCCATCAGAGTTATCCCTCTCTGCCATATGGCCCTTACTTTTTATCCCTACCTCAGTTGCCGAGTGCTGTACCCTGGGAAGGACTTGGCCTGGGTGAGGTGACTGCAGCTGAGGCCATCTTTGAAGGAACTAGTGGCTAATGGCTTCTTCAGTCCCAACCGCTGGGGCAGCAGGTCCTTCTCTGCAGGATGATCAAAGCAGTCCATCTCCACAGTATGAATCTTGCAGCTGTAGAATTGGTATACTTTTCTGTTGAAGATTTTACTGTAAAAATAGTTTGTCAGGTGTTCAGTTGAATATAAAGGTTTACTGATTAGGGTTTTCCCCTTTGTACTTTTTTTTTTTTTTTTTTAAGTAAACTCTATACTGAACATGAGACTCAAACTCATGACCCCAAGCCCAAGAGTCTCATGCTCTACTGACTGAGCCAGCCAGGTGCCCCTGGCTGGGATATTATTTAGGATAATAAACTGATAGTTAATGTACCCACATTGAATGATTTGGCAACATGTTATTTTGAGTTAGGGAATAAAAGGTCAATGTTATGAATTCATTTAGGGACATTGTGTTTTACCACATGGGTGCCCATTTTATGGTTTTATGAAAGGAGTTCCTTGGGTATCTAGTACAGGCTGTATTCTCCCAGAAATGTAAACACCATCCTCACTGAGGTTGCCCAACTCTGTAACACTAGGAAGAAATATGAACCTACTATTGAAAGGAAGAAGAACACACAACAGTTCCATGCCTCTGTTTCATATTGTACGTAATGCTGACTTCAGCACCCCAGAGAGATCTTTGCGAGGCTAGAAAATGGATTTCAGTGGCGACACCTGTGCCGTGGAAGACCGTCAGACCTCTTCAGTGGCACGTGGCAGAGCGCAGGTGTCGGAAAAAAGTGTGAAATTGCACTGTTCAGTGTGTCCTCGATGTTGCTGTTTGGAACGATCTTATTTTGTTTTATATTGCAATTCATTAATTGGTTTCCAGAACAATAGAAATGCATTCTACATACAGAATATAATCTCAATTTAAGAACGTTTCTGAACTCCTTTATATTGTAGCTCTCATTATTTAGTGGCATTCCATTTCTAGAGCTTCCTTTTTGAATCCTATTCAGGGTGTCACTGTTTGTGGGTATTTATGTATGCACTAATGACTGATTTTGTAGTTTATTACCTAATATTCTTTTCTTGCAAAGGTTGTATAGTACTTTGATCCAACCAGTTGTTTATAAATGAAAAGCTTATTTTCATTTCATGCTGAGGCAAGTTTCAAAGGGTAATTTGCTTTGCTTGCAGCCCTGGACGTTCTCCCGCCTGCTGTGACCATGAAATAATTATGATGAACCATGTCTACAAAGAGAGGTTCCCAAAGGTAATGAACTGAATTGAAGATGCCTAGCATCTAAACCAACGGGCAATACGGGTGTAGCATCCATAAGGTGGTTTGTTATGGGAAGGCATGAGCCAATCCAGTAGTAATGAGTTAGACCTGTATAGAACAGCACCACAGCTTCTAAGAAAGGTAAAAATTACTAAACAATTTTTCTTTAAATGGCTGAGCACAAGCCACACTCTCTGTCTGCTGAACTCCCTCTAAAGCAAATCCTGCTTATTGCCTGACCCACTGGGTGGGCCTGATGGGGTGCCACAGGGAGAGGGAGCCTCTGCACCCACGTGCTCCCCTGCCCATGGTCTGGGCCTGCTGCAACAGCATCAGGGGCAATCCTTTTCCTTCCTTAGAAGCCTGGAGAGTGGTATGTGCTGAACGTCTTTTTTTCTTAAAAAACAAAACAGCCCCCAAAAACCTCATTTTTCTTTTCTGTGACTTCCTGTGTCTTCAGCAATTATATGTCTAACCCTATTAATTTAGAAGGGAAGGTGCAATTGCAATGTTTCCCAATAGAATGGCAAAGGGAATTCACACTGAGCCCGAAAAGACTTGCTGAAGAGTTGCTGACAGACGCCCCAGCTTCGGAAAGCTGCTGTTTGACGCTCCCAGCCCCTGGCTTGCATGACCTTTCCCCTAGTGCTCCTGCACAGTCAGGAGAAGACAACCTTTCCATTGTGTTCCTGTTCCTCCCCAACTACTCGTGTAGCCCTAGGCAAGAAAATGAAAGGAAATCTCTGGTTTCATAAATCACAAGTAGAGTACTTATTATTTGTAATGAACCCAACATTGATGTCATCGATTAAAGCCGTCTTAGCTATTAATTACCTGTCCCTTGTCACCAGGGAAATAGGTCCTGACTCTTTATAGTCAGTGCTGGTTGGGATTTTAGAGAGGAGCAGGAGGCAGAGGGCACCCCCCCTCTGCATAGACAATTAATAAAACCAGGGGACACTGATTAGGCACTAGGGCATCACAGAGAATGAAATCAAAGTTGCAAAGGAAATTTTTGATAGATGTACCCAAGGAATCTCCTTGGCCTTTTGTACAAGATGTAGCTTTTTGAGAGAAGGGTAAGGATGTTCCTGGTGCATCTAAACCTACTGAACAAAATGACTCTTGGCCCACCCTGTGGAATTCCAGCAACAGTCCTGAGTTTTGAATAGGTAAAAATTTAACTGGATATTGTTGAACATCCATGTGAAAGAAAGAGCCCAAGATTTAAAATGAAAACATAACAATGCACGGTATTGTTTGGCTTATTTGAAGAAGCTGACATAGACCATTTTATATTTGATAGGATAGGAAAAAAATCACTATCACCCTTGGATAGTCAGTTTCCCTTTACCTCATATCTTTCTTCCATGAGATAAGGCTGTTGTTGCTGGTTTAAAAAAAAAAAAAAAAGACTTTAAATGAGCATTAGGTGTTATATCCAACTGATAAATCACTGAATTCTACCGCTAAAACTAACATACAGTATTTGACCATTGAATTTAAATAAATTAAAAAAAAAACAGACCAATTTTTTAGAGCAGTTTTAGGTTCACAGTGCAGTTGAACTGAAAGTACCAAGAATTGCCATATACCCCCGACCATGCCCGCCCAACACCCTCCCCATTCCAGCACACCCATTCAAATACCCTCCCCCCATGAATATCCCCATCAGAGCGGTCCATTTATTAACAATCGATGAACCTGCCTTGACACATCATAGTCACCCCAAGTCCATAGTTAACATTTAAAGTTCACACCTAGCGGTGTATACTGTGGGTTTTGACAAATATATAATGATATTGTGTATACACAATTAGTTTTGAGAAATCTGTTTCATAATTTGTGGAGGCCTCTGAAAATGCTAGATAAATGTGATGATTGTCCGTGTGTGTGTTTTGTTCTATTTCATCTGTGTGTGCACGTCTTCTCTAACTAGGCTACGGCTCAGATGGAAGAACGTCTGAAGGAAATTATCACCAGCTACTCCCCTGACCACGTCCTTCCTCTAGCAGATGGAGTGCTTAGTTTCACTCACCACCAGATTATTGAACTGGCTCGAGATTGCTTGGATAAATCCCACCAGGGTCTCATCACCTCACGATACTTCCTTGAATTACAGCACAAATTAGACAAATTGCTACAAGAGGTATGAACCACATACCATTAAAGTTTTCTGATTCGTTTTGCTTTTCCCCTGAAAAAAGAGAAATTTCACGAGTGCATTTGCTTATACATTTTAACCGTGAGATAGAGTTCATATTCGGAGGGAAGCGAAGAAGAAAAAAAAACTGATTGTTACTTGCTATAAATTGATTGTCGTCATCATTTATAGTAATAGAAAGTTAATGTAATAACCTTTATAGGAACCTCAGGATCCAACTATCTATGGCTCTGGGATAAGTGGATTGTGAAGGATTTTGAGGCAGTGATTTTTTTCCCCCTACCCCCAACCATAAAGTTATAAATTGCCTGAGTGCAGGTGTGTTATTTGAGGATGCTATCTAGTCCTAATATCTGAAAAAGCTAAATGGAAAACGGCTGGCTTCTTCCAGGCCTGTGTCCTATTAATTGACCTGCACGTGGTACTGGGTAGTAAATGATAACATATTTTCATTGGTGTCAGTTCCTCTTCTAACAAAATATCCAATTTCCAAAAGACAGATAAACACGGGGCCTTCCTGAATGCCCTTGAATGCTTAGTTCCCGATAACAACCAGGACAGGAAGGAATGTGTATGGTAGAATGCAATTAGTGTATATATTGCTCTACTGACTGAGATTGATCAGCCACAACCTATAAGTAAAACCTGTTTAGCCCATATATTCGGATATATTGTATTTCTCTACCTCATAGGGCAGAAGCTATGCCCGTGTCAGCACGATTGTACGTGTTTCTCTCTAAGCATGAATATGTAAATAATTGCGTGGACCTGAAGGAAAATACTAGCATCCTAGTTTTCTGGAAATTCATCTGTCTTTGCCCTGACTGAGTTTAGTTCTGGTGAGATCTCTCTCTGACCGGCAGCCACTATTTTTCTTTTCTTTCCCATCTCAACATCCCAACAGAGTTTCCTGTACTCTGTTCCCATTACTCATATTTCAGCCTATCGTGGTCCATTAAGGCAGTGTTTCTCACCATATTTTAGGGCTGGTAAATACGTTTTTTTTTGGTTTTTGGCGTTTATGTCCAATTTGTCTTGTACCTATTCTCCTGCATATTAAAATGAAAATAAATTTATAGGAAAATGATCATGCATTTGGATGTATAAGCAATGTAAAAACATAAGAGCTGCTAAGTGCTTACTCTCAATAATTTTAGGGGCACCTGGGTGGCTCAGTGGGTTAAAGCCTCTGCCTTTGGCTCAGGTCGTGATCCCAGGGTCCTGGGATTGAGCCCCGCATCAGGCTCTCTGCTCAGCAGGGAGCCTGCTTCCCTTCCTCTCTCTGCCTGCTTCTCTGCCTACCTGTGATCTCTGTCTGTCAAATAAATAAATTAAAAAATAATAATTTTACTCACGTCATCGCAGACTGATGGCTCAGGGACTGTCTGCAGCATATAAGCTATAGTGGCCGTGTGGGCAGGGATTTTGTCTGTTCTGTGCATCTAGAATAACATCTAACTCATAGGAGAACGCTTGTGGAATGAATGGCTTCTGATCTCCTCTCACTGAACTCACTGAAGTCCATTCTCCTTACTGTCCTGTCTCCCACACATTTTCTCAGAGCAGCCTGTTTAACTGAATATTATTAGATTTAGCAATACTAAAGTTTTCCCTTTCTCTCTTGCTAACTCCTCCCCCTCCTTTCAAGATATTCTTATTCTTGGTACCTCTATTTCTTCTTTGCTTCTTCCAAGGGCTCTTCTAACTTGTGTTTTCTAGAAGTTAGCTTTCCCATATCTGATTGGTGGCCCATGGCTCCTCCCCTCTGGAGATATCTTGTTGGCTATCTTAAAGACCCATGAACTCTAATAGCTTCCATTCTGCATCTCGGATCAGCAGTTCTCTCTTAGATTTCAAATTCATGTGTCTGCCTGGCTGCTGATTATCTCTCCACCAAGGCGGTAATCCTAACCCCCACATTCTTGCTCCTATGAGGCTGTAAGAACATCTATCTAAGAGTCTTCAGTGGCTCCATTCCGCCTACAAGTAAAAACCCTAACATGGCCCGTTGAGCACAATGCATTTTGTAATGATCTGTTTTGGGGTTTCACTTAAACAGCATGAGAGGGCTCTTTGAAAGGAGAGGGGCTCAGAGGGAGAAGCAGAGTCCCTGCTGAGCAGAGAGCCTGATGTGGGACTCGGTCCCAAGACCCTAAAATCATGACTTGAGCTGAAGGCAGACACTTAACCAACTGAACTATCCAAGTGCCCCAAATAGTGCATTTTTAAACAGAAGAAGCAGATAAGAGAGTATCTGTATAGTCAGCCTCTATGAGATACTCCTATAATTCCACTTATATGTCCCAGAATATTACTAAAATTACTAGTTTAGTCCTGTGTTTTTCATTCCTTCAGAGGCTTTCTCTGAAAAGGATAGAATCAATGTCCAGAGTGATTTGCTTTGAAATCTGCCCCCAGTGGGGTTCCTGGATGGCTCAGTCAGTTGGCCATCCAGCTATTGATTTCAGCTCAGGTCCTGATCTTGGGGTTGTGGGATCAGCCCCACACTGGGCTCGACACTCAGCATGGAGTCTGCTTGTCCGTCTCCTTCTGCCCCTCCCTCCTGCTCACACTCTCTCTTTCTTTCTCTGCATCTCTAAAACAAATAAATAAAATCTTTAAACCCCCTGTCCCCCACACACACACTGAATTTTATTTCTGTTTAACAGACCTGGCAGATTGTTTCATGGCAGTTATTAAAAAAAAATTCATAGCTTTCGGAAATCATGTGAATGAATCGGGGCGCCTGGGTGGCTCAGTGGGTTAAGCCTCTGCCTTCGGCTCAGGTCATGATCTCAGGGTCCTGGGATCGAGTCCCGCATCGGGCTCTCTGCTGCGTGGGGAGCCTGCTTCCTCCTCTCTCTCTCTCTCTCTCTCTCTCTCTCTGCCTGCCTCTCTGCCTACTTGTGATCTCGGTCAAATAAATAAAATATTTTTTAAAAAATCATGTGAATGCACCATATAAGAGACAAAAATTGTTGATTTTGAGGTTGCCTGGGTAGCTCAGTTGGTTAAGCATCCAACTTCTGATTTCAGCTCAGGTCATGATCTCAGGGTCCTGAGATGAAGCCCTGTGTTGGGCTCCACGCTGAGCTCCAAGCAGGTTGGGAGCCTGCTTAAGATTCTTTCTCCCTCTCCCTGCCCCTTGCGTGCTCTCTCTCTTTCTCAAAAAAAAAAAAAAAAAAGTAATTAATTAGTTAATTAATTGTTGGTTTTTAGGAAATTTCTCTTTTCAGCAGAGAAGTATATATTTGTGGTATGAAGAGTAAGTTTTGGTTATGAATAGGAATTTCTTTTTTTTTTTTAAGATTTTATTTATTTATTGGACAGACAGAGATCACAAGTAGGCAGAGAGGCAGGCAGAGAGAATGGAGGAAGCAGGCTCCCTGCTGAGCAGAGAACCCGATGCGGGGCTGGATCCCAGGACCCCAGGATCATGACCTGAGCCAAAGGCAGAGGCTTTACCCCACTGAGCCACCCAGGCGCCCCCTGAATAGGAATTTCTTATTTATCTTCACAGATAAACATTTCCTTCAGTCAGTCCTTGTGGGAAAATTCAAACAGTCTTCAGAATCACATTAACAGTGTCCTTCTAGGGTTTGGAGCTAAACAGTCACAGGGGAACTTGTGCCTTTTAGATGGAGTCATATTGTGGGAATTGCCTTTGCCTTCCCCAGGATGCAATTGTTGTCACTTCCCAGCTGTGGCATTGTGTGCCTGCAGGGTATCTCCTGGCCACTTTCCCCATTGTCAGTTTTTTGCAGACCCAGGCAGGGTCCCCCTGCGGCTTTGAACAGCTTGATTTAACTGATGTCTTTTTAAAGTCTCCAGGTCTAGGTCAATTCCAGATGAATGCTTTTATGTCTCCCTGTGTTTTCTCTCTTAGGTGTATTTGCCAAAGAAAATACTATACATAGGAAACTATAACCTACTCAAATACGGGTCTCAGTATTTTTATAGCAGCCCACACTTAAAATACAAACACAGGGCATCCATTAGTGTTGGCGCTTGCTGGTGGCAGCCTGGAAACTCTCTCTCTTCTCGTGCTAACTGTGTGATTTTGTTTGGTGTTGTCTTAACGAAACTCCCTTCCCAATACTGTTAGTAGATAAAATGTTGTTTGAGTTAACATTGCCCATTGTGTGTTTTGGCCTTAGTTACAGGTGATAATTCTTAGAAGTAAGAAGTAGGAATGAGCTGATTATTTTTACAGTTTTCAAAATGGAATTTGTGTGATCTAAACTAACTAAAGATTTTTTAAGATACAGAGTTCTTTTTTCTCTTTGAAGAGTTCAGCAAAACACATTCAGCTTTTTAGATTTTCTTTATATTCCTGAATTTGTAAAGCAGTAATTAGTACAGTAAGAGGAAATTCTGTATGTAGCCCACATTGTCAATCACGAAGTTAGGTGGCTTTTTTGTTTCATCTGTAAGATTTTCTGTTTAGTTTTGATTAAGAAGAAGCTATAAAGAAGGCATATAACCATGCTTCTTGGCATTCGTTATCTCTTCCAAAGTCTCTCTTTGGTATAAAACAAAAATTGGAAAGAAAACTTAAGGCAGTTTAAATATTATGTATAACTCCTTATACATGTCTTAACATCCCAACTGATTGCTAGCACCTGTAGTTGTTGCTACAGGTTGGTTTTCTTTGAACACATTCTGTTCCACAATTACTCACCAACGGTCATTTTCCCCTGTGTTTGTTTTTTGTTTTTTTTTTTTTCTTTGAAATGTTGGCTCTTTTGCTTTAGCCTATAAATGTTTCCTGTACCTGCATTTTGGAAAGTTGCCTTTGATTTGATGGCTTAAAATTCGTAGACCTGTTACCACTAAGTTCAATAATTTTTCACAGATTTAGTCTGCCACTTCTTTTCATGAGAGGGTTGGTTCTTAGAATAAAGCACCTTCAAGAATGATTTTAAATGTTTATTAGTATGTCTATGAAATTATGTTCTGTTGTACCAGCATCTTCTCGATGTGTGTTTTTTTAGTCCTTAGAGGAAAGTAAATCATAACAATTTAAAAATTATGACAGCCTTAAAGTGAGTTGGTATAAAAGTTTACATGTTTAAACTTGTACAACTTTGGTTTTATGACTGCCTTGATGCAGATTTATGTCATTTCCTCAAGAAAATATCATTGAAAATTTAAATGATTCAAATTGAGTTTTAGTCTCGGGATATTTTTTGTGCTTGATGAGACAGCCTGTAACATAAAATTTAAAAAGATGGAAATCCAGTTAAATTTTACTGAGTTGAGTGCCTAGGTATTATTTATTCAATATATGAAACCAAATTCTTATGTGTGTGTGTCTGAGTATAAATGTTATCCCCCTAACATTTGAAGTAAGCAATGCACACTTCTTACACATTATAACATAGTGAATTTATAGGCTAATTGTGGTACACATGTAAAATCTATTTCATAACATAAATATGTTAAATGCCGACAATAACAAAAGCAGACCTTCACTATATTAGCAATTTCATACTTCATTTTGCGACATCTGGCAAATCAAGGCTCCTTATCTGCCCCTCACTCCATGTGTACCAGGGGCTTAATGTGTCATAATCTGTTAATCTCTCATCATTCATGGTTCACATTGAGAGTTTCAACGTTTGATTTTTAACACAGAATAAATCAAAGTTTTACAGTTGAAATTTAGCTAATAGAGCCATTTTGTAGATAAAGAAGTTTAATGGTGTCCATTTGTGAAGCGATAATGTTCGCTTATCAGTCCTTGAAAAGTATTTTCTAAATTACTTAATTTTCAAATATTTGAAATTATCTAGTTAATGTACTTGGCTGATTTTCTTTTCCATTTAGTAGAGCACCTTTCTTTTCGTTGCTTTCTCACAGGCTCATGATCGTTCAGAAAGTGGAGAATTGGCATTTATTAAACAACTAGTTCGAAAGATTCTAATTGTTATTGCCCGCCCAGCTCGGTTATTGGAGTGCCTGGTAAGTTGCCCCTAGAGGGAACTCCATTATTTATTGTTAATTGTGGGAAAGCAGTGACCATCAGAAACCTCCAGTTTCGTTTGGCTTCAAAGACCAGAGTTAAATGGAAAGAGTCCACAGGAGCTACAGCTTGTGAATGTTTATGAGCACATCCCCATGTGATTTTGTTTTCTGGTTTTAAGTAAAAATTCTAGGACTTATGCTGTATTGAATGATAATCATATCACATTCTGTTCAAAGTGGAAATATCATCATGAACTAATGGGCTTAATCTTAGCTCAGCACCATTACTGTGTGACAGCTCATTTAAAACACTTGCTGGGCCTCACTTTTTTTGGAGTTGGCAAGATGCAGAGAGAGGGAAATCAGAGAGAGGGTTTATCATAACGTGCAGTTACTAGTATTTGTTCTTAAAATGTGGCACGTTAGAAACAGATGCTTGGCAGCAACCCACTTGGGAGAGTTAGTAGCATCCCATATAGACTTTCAGAGATGAGTTCATTTTGTCCATAATATTATCCTTGGTCATTTTCCTACTTTAAAATTTTTGTTTCACGTAATTTTTGCTGAAATTTCAGTCCACACTGTGAGCAAATATGAAGCTTTGAAGATAAGACTAGTTTTAAGGGGCTTAACATAGTATCAGCACTCACTTTTAAGTTCTGCTAGCCATTAAAGTATTGGTAACACTCCATGCAGTATGGCTTTTCAGAATTATACATTCACACATATACATATAGGGTGGTATTGCTAGGGTTTTGACCTTATTTTGATTAACATGCATAGCTTTTTTATAATAGTGAAATGTTTACAAACCCCATAAATATATACCAATGCATAGTGAGTCATGGGAGAGGGGAAATCTTGAGGAAAAGGGGAGGGGCATGGTGGAGTAGGTGTTTCCATCAGTGGCCCGGACCCTTAGGACAATGCACCATTTGGCATTGTCTCTGGAAGGATAAAGGGGAACAAATACTCTGGGAGAAGCGTGTGACTGGCAAATGCAGGCAAAAGGAAGTCTCATTTTGTACTACGTCTCCCATTGTACTTTTTTTGAATTACGCACCACATGCTTGTACTTCCTGCATTTGTTTCATTTGGGGAAAAAATAGCGTTTAGCATTAAAACTTGTTTCTCTGGACAGCCGCAGATATGCTAATAGAAGATCTTGCCTTAAAAGAGGAAATGAATTTTTTCAGTAATCCCTCCTCACCAGAAGTGAAAAAGTAAAAGTATAACCTCTCAGGGATAGAAACAGGTGAACTTAAGAGTAGAATTGGGGACGCCTGGGTGGCTCAGTTGGTTAAGCAGCTGCCTTCGGCTCAGGTCATGATCCCAGCGTCCTGGGATCGAGTCCCACATCGGGCTCCTTGCTCGGCAGGGAGCCTGCTTCTCCCTCTGCCTCTGCCTGACACTCTGCCTGTGCTCGCTTGTTCTCTCTCCCTCTCTCTGACAAATAAATAAATTTAAAAAAAAAAAAGAGTAGAATTGAAAATGTTGTTGTTTTCAGCACTATTAAAGCTCAAATGAAACTGGAGCTTCAGAGTTTGAGGGGTTGGTTTCCAACCAGTGTTCTTAGGCCTGCTGTTTCAGGCCTGCGCTCAGTGTCATTGTAGGTTTCTAAAAAGGGCGCTGAGTGTATACATTGGTTTTGACTTTCCTCCATTTGCAGTGAGATTTTTTTTACATGGCCTTTAGAAACCCTTGAGTGATTCTTAGGTGAAATGTTGATATTCTAAAGTTGTCTAGTTGGGGTATTAATCAAAATGGGAAACATCTTGAGGGGATAAAATTTAGGAAATTTAACTGAAAATAGCCTCTGTGGTTTAAATCTGCAAACATAATTGTATACAACAAGTAAACCCATGACATCCATTTAGAGTGATGGAACCCTAAAGATTTTTATTACATCCTAGAAGTAGCAACCAAAGAGAATAAAATACATAGACAAAATGTGCTACCAAATTTTAAAAATAGACACAGGTAATAGTGTTAGTTTTGTAATTTTGTCTTTCTTAATCTTCACATTCCATGAATATTAACTTAATTTTAGAACATACTGATAAAAGTGGTAATTTTGATATTTAAAAAAAAATACTTTTGCACCCTTTTGTACTAATGGAGTTTCCTGCAAAACCTTTGAGAATATGGATTCTAGCATTACTCTTTTTGAGGCTGTTTATGCAAAGAGAGAAACTAAATCTTCTGGATGAGATTTTGGATTTTAAAATTTTACTAAAAAAGCACTATCTGAATTTTAGACATGTTCATTTTCAGTAAGATAGCAGTAGGATATCTTCAAGGCTGCATTATAAGGAAATTGGAAGTGGTTCCTCTATGAGTTACCAGGGACATGCATGCATTGCCTTAGAATATGAAAGGCTTCAAATATGAAATAACAATTGCGTGCTTTTTAAAAGTCATTTGCTTCCTTCCTGCATAAATAACCCGCAACTGTGTGTATTGAGCAAATTTTATTGTGAGAGGAATTTATGTAATAAAACCTCAGAGAATTTTGGCTCAAATAAGTATACATCTGTGTTTGTCTTCTGCTAGGAATTTGATCCTGAAGAATTTTACTACCTACTGGAAGCAGCAGAAGGCCATGCAAAAGAAGGACAGGGTATTAAAACCGACATTCCCAGGTACATCATCAGCCAGCTGGGGCTCAACAAGGATCCTTTGGAAGGTACGTACCTTGGTTGGGCTGACCTTTCACTTGACTGTGCACTACGACTTCAGACAAGAACTTAGCAAGTCTTTACTTTTTCCACATGATTTAGCTCTGTCTGTTGAAAAGTACAAATTTGGGGAGCCAGTTGTGCTTTGAAGAAAAAAAGCAACCCTTCACTATGGGGTTCACAACTCACTATGTTGAGTCCCAAAGAGTGGGTGAACCTGACCCATTTTGTGTTCTACCTAGAGTGTGGGGCTAGGCCTTGAAATCCCAGAGGTCTTGTCAGCCTGACAATGCCACAGCGTCCTGAGAGGGTTCAGATTACGGCCCTCTCTGAGTATTTTTCCTCTTGTGAAGCTCAGTAGGGTTCTTCTCAAGGGTACTTCTAATTTTGAAGATGTTGCTAAAGAAGTTAATTATAATTAATTTAAAAGTGACATTTAAAGTAATTGGGGAGTAATGCAACTGATGATAGATTTAGATGAGGCACAGTGTTGGTAGGTAGATTTTTGCATGTAACAAAAAATTGTGAAAAATGGTAATATACAGGAAGGCCAGTGGGGGGAAAATGTTTCTGAAAGCTTATGGGTCTAATGTTATTAAATGCACAGAAGACTAAGCACCTTGTTAGTGGTTTTTTAAAAATCAAATACCAGTAAACTACTCTGCCCCCAACCTTTTCCTGCTCTCTATTATTTGGATTAGCCTTTAAAACACTTAAGTTACATACCCCTAGAAAGAGTCAAAAGCAATCAAAGACTCCTTCATTCGAAATCCTCTTCCTGGTTCGTAAAATTGAATTTGCAAACAGCGTTTATCTTGCTAAATTGTTTGTAATGATGGTAACTGTTGGCACGGATATTTTCCCATCTAAAGCCCGGGAACCTGCTGCTCTCTGCCCTGCTCTCCTGTTTCCCCCGCTTTGTTTGCTCTTACGGCCATTGGATCTTTGCTTCCAGTGAAATGATGCATGCATTCCTGGGAGATAATGCCAGATAAATTTATATTGTCCTGAAAGCAATACCACATCAGATTCATCACTTATCAGAGCCTGGTGGCTGCTTTTCCTGAAAAGTTCCCTGGGGAGAGATTTTTTCCCCCATGGCTTTTAAATTACCATCTTTACCTTTTTGAATCATGAGTCTTCAGAAATGGTTTAAATCAATGAAATAAAAAGGGCAGATGTTTAATGGTATTTAGATGAGTTTTAAAAATCTCTTCAGGCATTGCAAAACGATGCCTTAGCTTCCTGCTTCAAAAGCTGACTCCTGGTTCCATTCCATTACTACTCACTGCTTGCAAATAATATGTATTTCCCAGATAATAGTTATTTAGCAGAATCCTACTTAAAACAGCCATCTTTTAATTTTTTTTTTTTTTATGAAAATATTTGGAGTGGGGAGGCTGTCAAAGTATATTAGAGTGACTGTTCACGCTGGTAGAGTTGAGGTTGGTTCAGCCCTTGAACTGTAGAGCGAGTGGGCTCTTTGCAGTTTTCTTAACCTGGCAGTAAAGATCACTGTGGGCTGAACTTTAGTAGGTGAATCATCTGAGGCCCATTTATGTGCCTTTATAGAGACTCTAAAAAAAATCTTAATGGTGATCTTGGACAAGTTTTGAGTTTAGTGATACAAATTTATCGCTGGGAGTCGTGTTTTTAACTCTTGGCGCTTCTTATTCTTGATTCCGATCTGATGGTGATTTTTAATCTCTTTGTTACGTCTTAACATGCCATTATTTAGACTCTCATCTACATTTATTACCCCTTCTTGTCAACATATACACTAACAGACCTACAGCCTGAGCTTTGAAGGTTGGGGGTGAGTATGGGTAGTGGAAAAGCTCAGGTCTGCACCCTGGCCTCACCTCTGTGAGGCCATGACCTTGACCCTTCAGCTGATGAGCCTTTGTGCCTCAGTATTCTTTCCGTAAAACCAGGGAAATGGGACCTATTTGTAGAGTTGTTTTTAGGATTATAGGAGTTCATCTCTCCCCACAAGATGCAGTAATGCGTAATAAATAGGTACTGTTGCTCTTTTATTTAAATGATATTAAAATCCGTCTTATCCTTGAGAGTCCCTGAGAGTGAATACATTTGCGCCCACCTCCCAGTCCCCCAATCTAAAGTGCCCATCGTACAGGAAGTTGATATCGCTTGAATGACACTAAGAAATCACCTGGTTTGTAATGAGCTCATTTTTATTTTTGAATTTCCCCTACTGGTAAATTAGGAAAGTTAGTGTCAGTCTTCAGTTATTTTAGATTCTGGAGTTTGTTAGTTTTTATCTGAAGACAACACTCCAGTGTTGTTTTGCTTCTATCTTTTATGGGTAATCTATCCCAAAAAGGATGATATTTATAAGAACATGAATATATGAAGTGAGAGTCTAAGGACAACTTCGATGCATACAAAAATAGGTAACTAAAAACTATAACTTTTGCATAAGTTACTATATATATAACTTAGTATACATGTTCAGTTTTGAAAAATTAGAAAATGTAAGTACCTATGATCTTACCACTCAGAGATAACTAACTCCCTGTCAGCATTTTGGAGAGAATTTCTTCATGTTCTTTTTAATTAAACATCTTTTTTTCTTTAAAAATAAAAATTAAAATGAACAATTAAATGAATTAGGTTTCTTTGTTTACTTATATAGACTCAGAGATGCATTCCATTGTAGATTGAGCAGTTAAATGCCGTTTTCTTTCTTTTTTATTTTATTTTATTTTATTTTGCTTTTGTCTCTTTTAAATAGACCACCAGGATAGTACTTAAGCTGGTGTCAGGCATGTGGCATCCAGCCCAGGATTGACTAATTTACAGGATGTAACTAATAATCATAAATAACCATCAATATTAAGAGAACACTTCACTTTTGTTAGTCTACATGCTAAGAGCCCTACTTGAATATCCTATATCATACTTAGAAGAAAATCTCTGACATGAATACATTGTTCCCATTTTACAGAGGGGAAAGCCTGTGGGTGAAAGGTCCCTAGGAAGTGCTGATCCTGGTGGTGTGCTGAGTCTTTTTGTTGTCCAGCCCTCTCAACAACTACTACTTCGTTTGTGACAAATTGCAAATTCTTCATGTACTAGGCAGGGGATATCATTCAGTGACTGCGAAGGAACAGAATGAGGAATATTCAACCTCAAGTTGAGGATCTTCTCTGAGCTGGAGTCAGTGCGTCTTCGATGCCTGTCTGAGCCTGGGAAGACGTGCCTCTCTTGAGAACCCAATGATAAGCACAGTCATTACGCACACACCCCTGCCCCCCAACCCTAAGTTTGTGTTGGCCAGTAAGTCCTGCTAGCTGAAGCAGAGGCCCAGGATCTAGGTACCTAGGTTCTAGGTGTTCATGAAAAATAGGGTTCCAGGGAAGGGCATGTCCTGAACAATTTCAGAATGTCAGTTATCAGGTCTTGCCATTTTTGATTTAAGATTTTCCCATGGGTACATTGACGTATAGAGTAATTTTTTTTTTTTAAGTATTGAAGAAGTTACTTCTTGTCTAGTTGAAATTGTCCTATTCTCTTAAACCTTGTCTTGTTTTGTTTTTTAATTTAGAAATGGCTCAGTTGGGAAACTATGATAGTGGGACAGCAGAAACACCAGAAACAGATGAATCAGTGAGTGTAAGTATCTTTCTTGATGAAATATGGTGTTGGTTTTTCTGTTTATCAGCTTCTGGAGATTTGCAGTGTGTCAATAACTTTATTTCTTCCATAAACATGTGTTGTGCTTCTATGTGCAAGGCAGTAAGCATATAAGTTTAGCCCCTCTTTCCAAAGAGAAAGAGATTAATAAAAAGAAACCATGCACAAAAAATAAGAATGATAAACTCAAATAAGATGTACAAAGAAAAAGGTCCCTATGCTACTAAAACATACCATGACAGAGAGTGACCTTAGTCTTGCCAGTCCAAAAAGATCTCCTGAGGAAATGGCCCAGGAGCTGTGGTATGAGAAGTTACTAGGATGAGAAGGGCTTTGAGGGAACATTGCAGGCCCAAGGGACATCCTGCACAAAGACTGTGCTACAAGGGATCAGAGTGCATCTGAGGGTAAGGGCAAGGAGATCATAGAGACTGGAGAGCTGGGAGCAAAAACCAGACATAGAGGTCCTTATTGTTCATCTTTGTCAAATCTTTTCTTTCAAAGAATGGTGGGAAGCTGTTGAACTTGGGAAGAAATTTTTGGGTTTGTGGGGTGGAGACAGATGGACAGGAAGATGACCCAGTCAGAGTTACAGCTTAAAAACAATCTTACAATGGCAGTATAGATCACAGATGGGGCGAGGGGGGCAGGAAGGGATGACCATGGAGAAGCCACTCAAGAAGCTTGAGTTCCAGGATATTGGTGCCATTGTCCCTAATTGTGAACACCAGAAGGGGAACCAGGCTGAAGTGATTTGGAGGTGGTCAGGAAAGAGAGGCAGCTGTGTAGCTTGGGGGCTAAGAACCTAGGCTCTAGAGTAAGATGGCCTAGATTTGAAAGCTGGCTGCATCTCTTACTAACTGTGGGCATCTTTTCTGTGCCTCAGTTTCCTCTTCTGTAAAATAAATATAAAAGATGACGAAATAGTAAATGAGATAATTTATGTGAAATGGTTAGATCAGCAACACTACTACATGCTAAATAAATGATAGTTGTTTTGTTAACTTTATCATAATTATTATAATTTTGAATAAGTGTAGACTTAAGTTTTTGGGGGACATTCAAGAAGAGCCATCACACTAGCATCCATATACATGGCGTGGGCTCTCCCGGCACTTGGAGGGTTTTTGGTGGCGTTCTGAATGGCATAGGAGTCATCCGTGGGCATGAATGAGGTCACCTGGGTGGGGAAGAGCTAATGAGACAGGTGGGCCTTGAACAGGATCTTTGAGCCCAAAGCTGCAGGGCCCCATCAGAGTGGAATGGTGGAAAAAGTGAGTGGTTCCAGTCTTGAATTATGTTCTCTGAGATAGGGCGTTAGCAGTGATGACTAGACCCAGGACCTGTGGCCAGGAACCTAGTGAAATAGAGAAGAAGAGTGGTTTGGTTGAGCAACACATGTAGCCCAGAGACCACTGCATGGCCCCTGAAGTCACCCAGGATAGTGAGAGAAGCATAGAGGAAGGTGAGAAGCTGGGTGCCCAGGTCTTCCTATGATAAATGGGACAGTGTGTCAACCGATGACAGCATTCAGTGGGGGAGGGTTACACACACCTCAGACTCACGGGGTTTCTTCCACAATTAAAGGAAAGAACTCTGGGCTTTGCAGAAGGAGCAAAGAGGTTGTCCATGCTCATCCTCTCAGTCCTAAGATACGTGGAGTATGAAAGAATATTTTCAAACCCATTTTACTTATTATTACCCTTTGAACTCAACTTTTTAAAGAAATGTCTTTTTGAGAATAGATATCTAAACCAATGTAAGACTAATGGTGTGGAAGTCAGGAGAGGCACACATTGTCTCATTGTTGCTGACTACCTTTTCCAAATAAGAAGGGTTGCCACAGGAAGGACAGACATCCTCTGATCAGGGACTGAGATGCTGCACCATCTGTCCTTCCATGTAGAGCCACAGTGGCCCCTTTCTGTTCTGAATGAAACTAGAGTTAAGGTTTGACGTTTTGGACTTAATCTCAAAACTTGAAAAGACTAGGATGAGGCTAACTTGAATAGTTTACAGAGGTAAATTCAAGTTGGAAATTTTTTTTAAAGATTTTATTTATTTTTTTGAGTGAGAGAGAAAGAGTATGAGCAGGGAGAGGGACAGAAGGAGGGAAGCAGGCTCCCCACTGAGCAGGGAGCCCAATTTGGGGCTCGGTCCCAGGACCCTGAGATCATGACCTTAGCTGAAGGCAGAGGCTTAACCAACTGAACCACCCTGGTGCCTCCAAATTAGAAATTTTCAAAAGCTTGGTGCCTTCGTCTCCCAGAAATGGGGGTTCTTAAACTCACTTAAACTAGACTGAGGCTCCGTCATGAGAGGCAGTCTCTCAGCACCGCCCTGCAGAACTGAACTTGAAAGCTGTGTGCCAGCTTCCTTTGGCTCGAATACTGCCCTTCAACAGATGCAACATCAGAGCATAGAATGCAAATGTTATTTGTGGTACTATTAAAACCATTTTCTTGAATTCTCAGCTCTCTTCTAACTTCCTTATTTTGTTTCCAAGAGCTCTAATGCTTCCCTGAAACTTCAAAGGAAACCTCGGGAAAGTGATTTTGAAACGATTAAATTGATTAGCAATGGAGCCTATGGGTGAGTAATTCAAGAAAGCTCTCTATTGTATTTTAACACACCTGAGTAATATATTCTTCGCATTTATCCTAGGCCAAATAGATGTCATTAGGGACTTGAGTTTTCAGTTCACTGCTCCTCCACTGGTGGGTATAATATGCAGCCCAAATCGTTTTTCATTTAGATACTCCATCAAGAAAGCCTATCAAGTGACCTGGAGTTATTTTAGAGGTATGGAGAAGGAGACTTTATAAAGTAAAGGTAAATTTTTATATATACCTGTTTCCGCTTCCCTTATTGTGCCCTTTGGGTGCAGAAATACCTGCTTCTTGGTTGTATACATGCATACACACATTTCTATCTGGATATATATATATATAATCTGTATCTCTGGAAACATGTAAATTCATATATAGCATCACTACTTAAGGGTTAGCTGGTACTTCCTCTCTGACTGCCAGTCAGTCTTGTGAGAGAAGTACTTAAATGAGAAGACTGCTTGAAAATTTAAAGCAGTATATTTCCCTCAGTCTTTATATTATACCAGCGTTTTGTTTTGCTTTTCAGCTGAAGTCTGTGTTCTAATCTGGTCACATTAGTGATGCCTCCTTCTTGCTTCATATTTAGAGACACAGGGTTTTCCTCTCAGGGCATAGGAAGGGTCAGTGGTGAAGAGATCCTGCTGAGTTACTAAGAATCAGTTAGGAAGGGTAATTAACACACATCCTGTGTCCTGATCCGTTTTAGACAGCCCAAGAGCTCTAGTTTAATTAAGTATTAATCTCAATTCCATCTGTATATGGAGAGCAATAAACAATCCCATAGACATTTATTGCCATTTATCACACAGATGAGCAGATGAGATAAAGTGATTTTTTTTTATGCCACAAGGGATGTTTCTCCCTATGACTTTTTTTGTCTCTAATATTTTCCACACCATTAACTTCGTGAAGAACTTAAATAGTTGAGTCCTTTCTATGCTTCGCTGATTTATTTCCAGGATTATGTCAAATGGTATATTTCTTGATGTGGTTTGTAAATGTTTTCTGATGTCCTATTTTCATAACATTGTCTTTCATTCAAGGGCCTCATGGAAACTTTATCCCCTAAGAAAATTGATTTAGCATACAGTTGTTTGTGAGTTTTGTTTCTTACTTGGTTGTAGTTCGTGTTGGTTCTTGAGATCCTCTGAGGATTTCTTCCTTCATTAGGGAAAAAAAAAACGGCCTTTGATTTAATGGGTCTCTGGGCTGGAGCACTGATAGATTTTATTGGCAGTGGAATTCTAGAATAAGATGATCTGTGAAGCACCACTTTTATCAAATTTGGGCATGTATCTTAGCAGTATTTGGAGTTCTAATTGGTTGAGTAAACTCATTTGTAGTGCAATTAAAGCGCTGTCTCGTAGATGAGGTATATCACACTTCGGGGACTGGTTGGGAATATACAAGAAGTTAAACAAGCTGTGAATCAGTAAACAGCCCGGATGCAGGCCAAGTCATTAATGGGCTGACAAGCTGCCTGCGGGAACTTCTGCCCAGCAGCCAAAACTTTTTTCCCTCTTTTGCTCTCCTCAGATTTAATCTCCCATTACATTTCTGACTAATTTCCCCTTCGTTTTAATTCTTTTTAATTTAAAATTCAAATGGCGCTAAACCCATTGGTCTACCCGGTCAGGATGCTGACGGCAGGCTTACAGAACCTGGCTGAATGCGGGGATGCTTCTCTGGGTGGATGAACTGAGGCTGTTGGAGGTTTCCTTGGTGTTTGTGTTAAAGTCCACCACTTCACCTTGGTGGCTTTGAGTGGCCTTGATTCTGCGACTTGGTGAAAATTGCCTGTGCTGGAAACTAACCCTGTCATTAGAAGGAGCTAAATAACACATCAGGGTTTCCTCAACATCATGCTTAGTGACAGTTCATGTTGTAAACCCAGTCTGCTAATTTGATATCATCCAGTCTCCTTCGCTGAACGTGTTTCGGACACTGAATGCTGGTTTATATATGCTTTCTTCTCCCAAGAGCCCTGTGTGCTGTTGATGTTATTTCCGCTTAGACATGGGGAAAGAGGGGCTCAGAGGCACGGCTGGTCACAGGTGTGCTGATTCCAAGCAGTGTTCCTCCCTTCTCCAAGTGTTCCTGTTGCAACTTGGAGCCATCTTTTCTTGATTCCACCTGGACTTTTAAACGACAGCTTTGGATGTTTTCAGAGTGAAAGAGTAAAATTGACTTAATTAAAAAAAAATTAAATTTGAAAGGCACAACATTTCTGTCCCACTTTGCTTTTAGTTTCTAGCTTTGCTGCACAGCGTTCTCTTTGACGCCTCAAAAGATGGGGTCATTTATGCGACAGACCCATGTGCGTAGGTTGGTGGCTACGGCTCTCTCCCTACAGCCTTTCCTTTAGCACGTGCACTCTTGTTCGCATGTACAGATTTGCTCACATGGATTCATGTCCTGGGCTTTTGGGTTTACGTATTATTTTATACGCATGAGACACTCACAGTCTGGAGAGGACTGATTCATTCTGTTCTAGATCCCATCAGCTTCTGATTCCATCTCTCTCTATCCTCCCACTCCTCACTTGTGCCTGGGGTGAAAAAAAGCTTGACTGAGAGAAGACAGGTACCCGGCTCCATGCATCATCCCCTGTCCTTGGGTTTTACTATGTACCAGGCAGATCAGTGTAGGAAAAGAGAGACAGAAGCAGCCTTTTGAAAGAAAGCAACCTTTCTTTCAGGCCAAACTGCAGAGAAATGAGGGGCTGAGTCCGTTCAGTCCAGTTTTATAACCTTGGATGGTGTATAGCTGTGCTTAGCAGTGTTAGATGTCTGTCTGTCAGCCAGCTTCTGTCTGTCCCTCTGTTTCAATCTCTCTCTCACCCTCTCTCTGCTGAATTAAGTCAATTTGGAACATCAGCTTTCAGGAGAGGAGGGAAGGTGTACACGAGAGAGGACAATTACTGCTCAACAGCCAGATTTCACCATTAAGAAGAATATTCCTAAAGCAGTAAAGGACTATAAAAACAAGAACATAAAACAAAGAGATAAGTAGCTACAGCAGATTCTAATTAAGAAGCCTAGTTGACTTTTGCAACTCGATCAAGATATGAGTGTCCCCGGGCAGTGATGTCTCAAGCTACCTATAGGATTAATTTCTGTGGGTGTAGGTAAATTTCCCTAGGGATTGACTGATGATGTTAAGCACATCCTAGTAAGGCAAAGCAAAAAGTTGTGAGGTTTTATAAATTGCAAGTCTGAGAGTAAAAGTATGGGTCCTTCCTCATTCACAGAGTGCCCCTGGGAAACCTAGTCTGGATGCCAGTCAAACTGGGCCCGAAGCCTCTTTCTCCTTTGTTGTTTCATTAAATGGCGGAAGGCTGTTCTTCCTTCCCCACTTCCTGTTGTTCTCAGACATACTGCTGAGCAGTTTTCTATGTAAGAAACACTGATAGTTGATTGAAAATCCCATGGCAGCCCCCTGACAGTCTATAAGTGAGGTTCCTAGAATCATGTCTGGAGGGTCCTCAGTGCAACATCTACTCGGTGAGAAATATTCAAAGAGAGAGAACGTGAGCTGTATTCCAGTTGACTCTCGGTAGTAGGCAAGCGCTTATGTAAAGATACTGTTTTTTTCAACATTTCAAATTCTAAATTTCATTTTAAAAGGTAAATTCCCTGTTTCGGAAATACCTCTTCGTAACAATATTTGTTCCCCAGTGTTTGTCTTCTGTTTCTGAGTAAGTCAGGTTATTTTCTGTGCTCCCTTTGTATCTGTCTGTCCACCTTCCAACATCTGATTAGAAGCTCAGGGTTTTCGGGGGATCTTGATTTTATCCAGTCAGTATTTGGTAAAAGAAAAATAGTATAAAAGTCTTTGATCCAGAAAGAAGTAGTATTTGGTTGGTTAATTAAATTGGTCAGAGTCGGAAATCATTAAAGAAGAAGATGTGTACTTTAAACATACTTTTAATTTCAGATGCATCCTGAAATTAAACATTTCAGTGTAATCTAAAAATATATAAATTCACAGGTGCCTGGGTGGCTCAGTCAGTTAAGCATCCGACTCTTGATTTTGACTCAGGTCACATCTTATAGGTTGTGAGATCCAACCCCATGTCAGGCTCTGTGCTGGGCATGGAGCCTGCTTGGGCTTCTCTCTCTCCCTCTCCACCCCTCCCACCCGCCACTCGTGTACTCTCTCTCTTCAAAAAAGAAATGATAATCATATATATATATATATATATATATATATATATATATATATATAATTTTAGTAGTTCTCTGATATAAGGCCTTTTTAGGACAGCCTATATAAACCATCTTTCTAATACATTGTTTTTGTTTTCTACTTTTCACTACTTTAAATATGAAGCAGGGACTTGAAGCAATCTCCATGTAGGAATCTAGACTGTATTATTTTTTCCACTTTTGAAAACCTTCTCACCCATACTAAATCAATAGGATTTTTATTTAGTAACTCACATTTAACATATCTATCAGTACTTTCCAAAGCATTCCATTTTTTTTAATAAGCAGCAAAGTTTTTCTTTTTCACACTCCCGTTTCATCGGTTTAAATATTTGTTTAAATTAGTTAATCCTGATATCAAGCCTCGCCAGAAAAACAGTTGTAGGAATAAACCCATAGGAATAAACCCAGGTGATGAGAGCCCCAGCGTTTGACATCCTGAAGAAGACTGCTAGCCTGTGTGGAAAGTGTTGGCCACCCAGCTGGCCAGCTCCCCTGTCAGTTTATGGTACAGTGGAAATAACAGCGCTAGATTCTTCCTTGAGTTGGTTATATAAAGTGTGGGTAAAAGAGATTTTTTTATACAGTGAAGGAAAGAAGAGAAGACCAAAGAAATATTGGGGCGGGGGGGGAGAAGTAAAGCAAAAAAAAAAAAAGGTAAGGTTTAAACAGAGACCCAAAAAAATATGATTTTGCAAGTAAAGGAGAAAGATGGATACAGTGAAAAGGCAAACATACAGAGTTGAAAGAAAAATGAATTTCTAGTTGAACAGTTGGGAGGAACATGTGAATATCAGTTAAACTGAGATTGAATATACTTCAGATTTATGTAAGTGGATTTTACTCTGGGAGATTGGTGCAGCAGGGACTTTGAGGGTCATAGTCCTCCTTGCATTCAGTTTTCGTGAGCAGTGAAAATGAACAGTGGAATATGCATCTCAGATCAGATAACCCCTTGTTTTAGGATACAGACGTTGGACATCCTTTACTGTGAGTGATTGCTGTTTAGGTAAATTATTATTTATTTGAGCATTTCCTAACCTGAGAGCTCACATCTGTTCCACAATAATGACAAGCGAGGAATAACTTAGGAGAAAATGAGCCAGTCGAAGATATTTTCCTTGTTGCTCATCATTGCCAGGTGAGGCTTTAAGCTTCATCCTCCTCTTGACTGGTTTCTTCCACATCAAGCTTCAAAGAGTACATTGTCTTTACGCAGCCAGAATTGGTTCTCTAGAGTATGTGTGTGAATGCAGCCTCCTCATTTTACAGTAAAGTTGGCTGTCACCTTGGCCATGGGTCGGATGGACGAGTGTATTATTGGCTTCCTTTTATGTTGGGAAATGCATTTTCTGTTGAAACAGCCATAGGTGTAAATCGTACTGATGTGTGTAGTGAGGAAATACACTACTCTCCATTGCAGGACAGCCTCACATGACCTATTACATACTTCTCATTTATCTGGAATTCCATGGGGAGTAAATTACCTTCCAGTTGGAAGCCACCTACCCTAAGAAGCTTTGGTCCTTTTTGCAGATCCCAAGGGATATAGAAAATTACCGCTTTACTCAGTCTAGAAAAAAATGCCTAACATATATCTAATGCTTGAAAGGATATAGCTCATGGTTGTATATGTACTTTTTAAAATTCTTTTCCTGCTCTGACTTATATATTGAATTTTGCTTTGTTTGTGGAAGAACTGAAAATATTGGTTAGCTCTTGGAAAATAGCTCATTCTGAAGCCTGTCCATTTATGTCCTTGTGGTGAAGATGAATTTGATGCCTTATGTGTGACCAATGACATTTAGCGAAAGATTAAGAAATAAATAAATGTAGCCATAAGATTTTGGCCTGGAGTGGGATGTTTGTAGCTGCTAGGATAGTGTATGAGAGCTGAATTCCAGTGGCCATGTGAATGCAAAAAAAAAAAAGAAGAAGAAGAAAAGAAAAGCTGGCCATCGCATGGTTTACTGTATCCAGAAGCATCATCACTTCCCGTGAACCCCAACTCTTGTGCTCCTTTTCAGGGCAGTCTACTTTGTGCGGCATAAGGAATCCCGGCAGAGGTTTGCTATGAAGAAGATTAACAAACAGAACCTCATCCTCCGAAACCAGATCCAGCAGGCCTTCGTGGAACGGGATATCCTGACTTTCGCAGAGAACCCCTTTGTCGTCAGCATGTACTGCTCCTTTGAAACAAGGCGCCACTTATGCATGGTCATGGAATACGTGGAAGGTAAATCAGTGTCTGACACAGAGAACATGACACCTGTACCCAGAAACCACTGGCTCCATTGTGTGGTGGAGGTCTTCCCTGTTGGGCTGCGGAATGGTTGTAGCCGCCTAGCAACTGAAGCCAGGCAATGAGATGGCTGTATTCCAGTCATCATCTTCTGATAATTGCTTGTAAAGTGCCTGCTCTACTATAACAAAGGGAAAATTAGTGCTATTTGGAAGAAGGTTGTTTTTCTTTTTTAATAGCTTTTAATCCTAACTACCTCCTCTCAATTGGTCATTAAAGTTAGAATGTAGGTGATGGGATTTTTTTCCTACCTACTTTTATCACAATGCATAAAATCATTCATTACAATTGATCTTCTTAAAGAATGAATTAAAAATACATCCTTTTTTGGTCTATGGTATGAAATTAAAAATGAGTTAGGGGAAAAGAACATACAAGTCAAGAAAATTTAGCTTTTTTTTTTTTTGACGTTTATGGCTTACCTTTTAAATATTCTTATTTCCTTCCATTTTACATTCAATTTCTGCATTTTTGGCCATGACTTATTGACATAAACTAGGTTAATAAAAGGAATATATCAGGAAGGGCCAAAACCATCTGCAGAGCATCTAATTTAGGCTCTAAAACTTATAGGAGCAGAGCCCCAAAACTATAAAACTCGAAGAAACGTTAAATATTATTTAATTCAACCTTTTCATTTTGCAGATGAGTGAACTGAAACCCGAGAAGGGGGGAGACGTACTAGATACTTTCCTTATGGACACAAGACAAAAGCATAGCTTACCTGATTTCCACCCAGTTTTTTTCCCCCCACGCCAGCACTGGGCTTTATTAACCTTGGTTATGTTTACCATAACTGACATTTGTCACATGTTTAATAAATATTAGCAATATCCTAAATTCTTTACATAGATTACCTCATTTAGTCCTCACAATAATCTGAAAAGGGATGACAGTCTTATATCCTAATATTAGAGGGAAGAGCCAGGTCCAGTTTGACTAAGATCTACCTGCCTGTAAGAGTCAGGGGTAGGATTTGAACTCAGTAGCCTGATTCCAGAACCCAAGCTTTATGCTGGTATATTTTGTTCTTCAAATTTCATTTCCGCTTCAGAGCAAGTCTGCTTTCTTGGAAGGACTCCTGCTTAAAAACAAAGCAAAACAAACAAAAAAAACCTTTGTTTTTTCCCCCACACCACATCTTAATTAGAGACGTGATTACTCTGTGCATGGTCTCCACTTAGGAATTTGAAATGCTGTGTCTGGGGATAGAGGGCATTCTACTTTGAAGGTCTTTAATCTGAACTGATGGTCTTCTTCAATCCTAGCTGATAACTCCACCTGCTAAATCTTGTGCTTGGGTTTTATAGGAGGTGACTGTGCTACATTAATGAAGAACATGGGGCCTCTCCCCGTTGATATGGCCAGGATGTACTTTGCCGAGACGGTCTTGGCCTTGGAATATCTACATAATTATGGAATTGTACACAGGGATTTGAAACCAGACAAGTATGTACACTGAGGAAACACATCTCTTTTTCCACACTATACAAAAAGTTGTCTACTGTCTCTAAAAATGTTTTCTTTTAATGTTGCTTTGCACGTTTTGAAGTTCTCCTATAATGTTCCCAAGTGAGTTATTTTGGCAGTTTATATGATAATATTTATATAATAATTTAAAGGCTTTGGTGCTTATAATAACAGCTTATAAGGAACAAAAGAAAAAGATGATATAAAGCTAGGATTAGTTAAAATTTTTTAAGTTTTTTGTTATGTTCAGTTTTGAATAGCTTCTAGAAATGTGCTACAAGTTTTTTTCTGGATAGTTTCTGCATTTGGTATTATTCCGATTCCTTCCTATTCCTATTCCTTTCCTGTGCCACGATGATATACTTGGTATTATATTCTATCTCACATTTAATACTGAATTTAATTTTTAATCTTCATGACATTCATTTTAATGTCTGATTTGAGATACAGATAGACTTTTTTCCCCCTCAAATGACTAAGTTATTCATCTTGACACCATTTATTAAATGTTTTATGCTTTCTCTACTAATTTCATACACCTCTAAAAAGCATTACATGTGAATATGTAAAGATTCTAAGCGTGCTAAAAATTTTATGATTTACAATTAACTCATGCTCATTGCAGAAAATTTTGAAGTACAGAAAAACATGAAAAAATTCATTCACAGCATTACCTAACAAAAATTCTAACAACTGTTAGAATATAGACTATTTCCTTCCAGTAGCTGTTTTTTCTCTTTTCACATCCTCTATTCCTTTAACGTTTTAATTAATTAATATTCTGATTTTTCCTTTGAAAATGAAAATTTTTAAAGATTAAATTCATAAAACTGTCATATGTGAATTCTTTGCATTATATAAGAAATCTGCATTTTGTGCTTAATGAGCAGAAATTTATAATTGATCCACAAGTTGAAATCTTGAACAGTAGTTCATTTTTCTGTCCGAGTTCTTTATCTTATGTGTCACTTAAATCACAGATGGTTGCTTATCTTAGTTTCTGATGTATGGCGTGGGATTATTGAGAACACTTTTCTATTTTATTATTCTGAAAATAGAAAGATATCAGATTCCCATGCTTGAATTTTTCTAAGTTTAAACCTGTAAATGATATTGTATGTGGCTGCTCCAACAAAGATTAGCCAGGCCAGGTGTCTGGCCCTTCCTTGTGAATTATACTCATGAGCCAGATACACATATGTAATATGTTAATGGGACCCCATCTCTTCCCAGGCTGGGTTTGTTTGTTTGTTTGTTTTTTAATTTTATTTATTTGACAGAGATCACAAGTAGGCAGAGAGGCAGACAGAGAGAGAGAGGAGGAACCAGGCTCCCCGCTGAGCAGAGAACCTGATGTGGGGCTCAATCCCAGGACCCTGGGATCATGACCTGAGCTGAAGGCAGAGGCTTTAACCCACTGAGCCACCCAAGCACCCTCCAGGCTGGGTTTTATATTGAGACTGATACCTCCAGCACCTGGGTGTCTCAGTTGGTTAAGTGTCCCAACTCTTGATTTCCAATCAGGTCATGATCTCAGGGTCGTGAGGTCGAGCCCCATGTTGGGCTCCACGCTTAAGATCCTCTCTCTCTCTGCCCCTCTGCCTTTCCCCTCTTTCTAAATAAATAAATAAGATTGATACCTCTACAGTAAATAGTCTTACAAATTGCCAAGAAAAGGAGAAAATCTAAAAAGAAAGAAAAGAACTTCAAAGTAAGTGTTACCATATGTGTCCTTTTGCTTCATAGTTTGCTGGTCACCTCCATGGGGCACATAAAGCTGACTGATTTTGGATTATCCAAGGTGGGACTAATGAGCATGACTACCAATCTTTATGAGGGTCATATCGAGAAGGATGCTCGAGAGTTTCTGGACAAGCAGGTAGGCTTGGCTGCAGCTCAGCTGGAGAGAGAGAAAGAGAAAGTACGATATTGCCACTGACATTCAGAACCAACTTGTGTAAGCCAGGTCTGCGTTAGGACTGGGCGTTTAGATGTCTGTATGAGCCTTACGTTTAATACAGTGCAAATTGCTTCCATTTTTCTCCCTGGGCCTCTTTGAACTGTCCGTTCCTCCACATTCCTCCCCCAGCATTATGGTCTATTAGCAAGACGAACGATGTAATTGCACACAAGTGAGAATGTGAGAGAGACAAATGGAAAACTGTTTTTGTAAGGAATTCAGGAGTCTCAGCAGAGTACTCGTGAAACTCATGATGCATTGTACAATCACGGGTGCTAAAATCCGAGCCATGGCCCATTTCCCTTTAAGCATGCCTCATTACCATGTGCCCACAATCTGTTCATTGTAAAGTTACTTAAGGTAAACACATCTCAACTGTCATGCTTTTCTGAAGTAACCAGGATGTGACTCTATTTTGGTCATATAAATACTAAAACTAACTTTGAGGATTAAAAATGTTTTTAATACTGTGAAATAAGTGAAACCACCAAATAGCGTCAAACCTTCAATTCCAAATTACTCATTACACATAGTTTATCATTGCAGCAGCATTTTAAATTTCCCTTTTTTGCTGTTTAAATATTTCATTGCCTTTGGTGTTATGGATCCTGACTTGTAATTGCTGTTCCTAAGTTCTTCGTCCGTTTGGATCGCTGTGGTTGAGCAGGTGCACTCTGGGCAAAATAATTGGTGTGTAGCCATCTTGCTCATTTTAATTCATGTCTAATATTCCAGTTATTCGAATATTGCAATCATCTTTTAGGTCTGTGGCACACCTGAATACATTGCACCAGAAGTGATTCTGAGGCAGGGCTATGGGAAGCCAGTGGACTGGTGGGCCATGGGGATTATCCTTTATGAATTTCTGGTTGGATGCGTGCCATTCTTCGGGGATACTCCAGAAGAGCTATTTGGACAAGTCATCAGTGGTAAATATCATCAGGCATTCTCTTCAAGCGGCTGTTGGGAAACAGCTATTTCATGCAATTCTGTGGAGTATTGCCATTTTAACTACTAAAATGTTAACCTTTATCAAACAGTTTAGCCAACACATTAAAATAACTCACTCACATAGCACATAACTGACTTTCACAAATCTCAGGGGATCAATTTGTGTTGAAAATTGATCTGAGGAAGTTTCATTAACATGGAATTTGGAAATGTACTAGCAGTGTGACCAGTTTTTATGTGTGCTTTTCTGCAAAAGAAATTCACGTGGGATTTGTAAATTATTTCATTGCCGTCCAGTCTTCCTTTCTATAGTAGGAAAGTTGCACCAGGGAAGAAAAGGTTAATGTGGGTATCATTTACATAAATGGGGGAAAATGGCTAATGACACAATGAAGAAATTAACAAAAATATAATAAACCCTAAAACAAATGTCTACCAAATAATAAATAATGAGAATGGGAAGGAAGCAAATTTAATCCACAGATTGTTAATGATTTCATTGATGGTTGTTATGGCGTAATGTTATTTCTGTAACAGCTGTTCATCTTTCATTTAAAATTCAATAACCTTTAGATCTTAACCTGCACGCTGACCCTCACTATTGTTACGCGGCTTGTGGCAAAACTAAATGATAATTAAATAGGCTCTATTACTACCCTACCTGCTGTTTTTATAAATTTCCCCGAAGCATAGATCAGAAAGGCCTCTCCTCCTCCACGTTTATCAGTTATCACTGGCACCCGCAGCACCCACTCAACCACCTTTTGGACTGTGCTACAAGGTCTATCCGTGGAAGGAGAGGGAAAATTGGTGGTGGTATGAGGAGTCCCTTAATCACGGCATTATTCTCTACCATTGACTTTGCAAGCCAGGCATATTTGTAAACTTTAACAAAGTAGATTTGTGGGTTGCCTGCAGTGTATAACCCTTTTCTACAATATCTGAGCTGTTTATGGATTTATAACTAGGCTGTTTTCTGATAGACCAAGGCCTGAATGGCAAGAGGAATCAACTGTTTAATTAACACAAGCAGCAAATGCTGGCTTTGTTCTCCATGCCTTACGGCTCAGATGCATATTCATGTTTTATTTTCCAAATCAGATTTAAACTGCAGCAGAGGAAGCTGGAGGCAGGCACACACAGAAATAACTCGTGTTTTTATTGCATTTCCATACACAGAAGCACGCACACCTTATCTTCAGGCAAACTCCTGTGGAATGTAGGACATATTCTAATATTTATGACAGACTTTAAATACTTCCATTATTACCATGATTACTTTGGATTTTTTTGTCTTCAAGCTTAACACTTTAGCCTTTTGTTTGTCTCTAGAAATAGTTATTTTTGCAAAATTAATTTGTGCTTCTGGAAGCAGAAGAGCTCTAAGGGCAGGGCCAAATTCACATTTGAGAATAGTGAGAAAGAAAAATCATACTCTCTTGATTGCCTAGAAGGGCGACCATCTAAAACACAGGTGTTAAGAGTTTTTACCATATTAAGTCCTCTTAATAACTAGAAGGAATAATTTGTTTTGAGCCAAGTCTGCCAAAAAGAAAAAACAAAAAATTCGAAGAATCAAAAAAGCAAATAAATGGAAGATACTGCTTATAGAAATATTTTCTCCCTGCCTTGTTGTAAGCTATGCTGGTTCATGTCTCATGAAACAATGCTCCTCAAACTTGACTGGGCCCAGAAATCAACTGACAATCCTGTTAAAATGCAGGTTCTTGATTCAGTCTGGGATGGAGCCTGAAATTCTGTTTCTGTAACAGACTCCCAGGCATCCTCCTGGCTATTGGGACCCATTTGAACAATAAAGTTGTAAATGACCTATCTCCCTTCCAGATGAGATCAACTGGCCAGAGAAGGACGAGGCGCCACCCCCTGATGCCCAGGATCTGATTACCTTGCTTCTTAGGCAGAATCCCCTGGAAAGACTGGGAACAGGTTAGAGCACATATGTTTTAATTGTGCTAATATGCAAAAAATAATGTCTTTGTGGAGCACTCAGAGGTTTTTGTTTGTGGGGGGGTTTTTTTGCATAAGAAACATCTATTGGTTGATGTAGGACATGACTACAACACATCATAACAATAATGTTTTGGATTTTTTTCTGATTCAGAGTAGTATGTACACTAGGAAGGCTGGTGGTTGTCTTTGATTTTTGTTTTTCTTGTTTTTGTCTTTTTTTTGCAAAGCAAAAGTTATTTTTTTTAATATTTTATTATTATTATTTGAGAGAGAGAGAGAATGAGAGAAAGCATGAGAGGAGAGAGGTCAGCGGGAGAAGCAGACTCCCTATCAAGCAAGGGAGCCTGATATGGGACTCGATCCTGGGACTCTGGGATAGTGACCTGAGCCAAAGGCAGTCGCTTAACCAACTGAGCCACCCGCAAAAGTTATTCTTAATTTGTTTCAATAAATAAAATTGGTCTGGGAGAAAAACTCTGAGGGCGCATAATGGAACTCTTCTATCCTGAAAAATATGCATCTTAAATAAATTAAAACAGAGGATTTGAGATGTAGAGCTTTTTTGTTTGGATTTTTTTAAAAATACATATATATTCCCAGAAAGATTTGACCCAGCCCATTAACTATTTATAGACTTTGAAATGGGTTATCAGTACTTGAACTAATTAATTACTAGAAATGAGTGTCTGGGGTTGAACCATGCTGTCTCATCATGGTGATCAGCACAGTAGCCCAAGAAAGAGGATTAAAACCATTGGCTTTCAAGATTAAGGAGATAATACAGATTTGTTTCTTGCTGTTTATTTTTTCCCCCGACTATTCTACTCAGAGTTTTTTTTTTCTGCTTCTCCTCTTCCTTATATTCTGAATAGACAGATATCCCAATATAGAGTTCCAATCTGCCCCATTATTATCTAGATGGGGCTAAATATTAAAATATAAATATAAACCACACACACACACACACACTGTGGATAGTATCCATAATTTTCAGCAATGAAAATTGTTGACTTGATAGAATATTTACTCTGAGCTGTTTCATTCTACTTCATTATAATAGAAATATCAGGAAATGCTGAACAAATCATTCTCTCCCTCAGTTTTTTCCAATAGCTCCTCCAAATACACACGTTACTGTCCATGTTTGCCCACAGCATCCCCCAGATGGAGGGCTCCATTCTTGCTTAAGTATGCTGTGCTACTAGAGTTGATGATGATGCATTGAAACCCATAGATCATATTCTTACCTTGTAAATAAAGTTTTATTGAAACACAGCAGTGCCATTCATACACAATGTCTGTAGCTGCCTTCATAGTACAGTGGCAGAGTTGAATCCTCAAACTGTATGACCCACAAAGCCCAAAGTATTTACTGTTTGGCTTTGTACAGAAAAATCTCGTTGACTGCATTAGTGAATCAAAGAAGACTGAAACTCTGGCCTCGCTTAGGAAAACGTTTTTGCATTGAGCCTCCTTCTGGAGTACCGTGTGCCTGTATGCCTTTTGCAGTGGATGAGTGGGTCTTTGGCGAAGAGTGGAAATTAAGGGCACAAACTCCACAGTCAGATTGCCTGAGTTTAAATCTCTGCTGTGTGACTGTGGGTAGGATGCTTCCCTTTCTGTGCCTCATTTCCTCATCTATAAAATGGAGCTTAGAGAAGTACCACCTACCAGGATTACCGTGAGGATGAAAGATCACCCATTCTGGCTCGTAGCACCAGGGCACACACTGATCCCACTGGTACTGTCATTTTAATTTCCTGCCCATATAATCTGGTACTTTCCCCTGTGGATGTCTGAGATCCAGCAATGGTGGTGGTGCCCCTACCTTTGAGCTGATTGAACTCCTTGAACAGAATATATTTCTTCCCACCCTATTTGGTGTTCCTTTTGTCTGAAGCAACTAGCAAAGTTGTTCCTCCCTACCTGCTGTGACCTGCAGTCACATTTGCTTTCTGGCCCCAGAGAGGGGAGTAGCAGTCAAAGAATCCGTGTCAAGCTCTGACTGGGGCAGAGTTTTGAGGAGTGATTTTTTTACTCACTTGAGCCAAATAGGAGAAGCAGTGGTATTTCCAGCTTGTCCTACAACAACACAAATATCAGTGTCCGTGTCCTACTCAGCTGTCCTGGAGAAGCGTTGTCCTGAGATACGACCAAAGATAACAGTAGAATTGACACAGAGCCCGCTTCTCTTCAGTGTCTTGGGTGTGGAGAGTTTTCCCACTGAGTCTTCTGCCTGTTTCCCTCGTCTGAGAAGACCGGGAATCTTGACTTCAACAAAACAGGGCTATGATGCTGGTCAGCATGCCCATCTTTCTATATTATATGCTGTGAGTTATCTCTCTCTGCATTTTCTCCCTGACTGCTACTTGTGTTCTTTTCAGGCCTTGACAATTAGAGATGTGAATCTCCTAGCAGAAGCTCAAAAGAGACATTTAAAAGACCCTGCCCAAGCTCTTAGCATTTCAGGAAGTACTTGCCAAACGGGTGGGTCCAACGTGACAGATCCCAGTAAGGCCTGGAGAATGAGGCTGAGAATCCCGCAGGCCTGCCATGCTGCCTCCAATGACAGCATTTTGGATTTAATGCATATTTAGCGGGCAAAATAATGCACCGTGAAAATGTGTGAATTCACATTTGCCCAAGAGACTAGAGAGGCTAAGAAAAGGAGTGTGAAGAACATAATGGATGTTTAAGAAAATTCCATGAAAGGAGAGAAAAACGCAAGGGAGAACATTAGTGCGAAGCATAACTTGGAATTTGGAAACTTGTCCTATTTGAACTAAACTTTTGAACTTGTGAGCTATTGAGCAGCAGCCTGTTTTATTGGATTTTATAGCTGCTCAGAGATGACTGACTCCCTCCCGTGTACCAGCTGAGAGGGCTAGAGTAGTTTCTTCATGATCTAGGTCACAGTTTCCTAATCTAGGAAAATGGGCATGTTACCATACCCTTCACAGGATGATTGCGAGGACTGAAGGCAAACACGGTCATGAAATGACCAGGTACATTAACGTAGTGCATCACAGGAGCTCCAGACATAACCATTCCCTGTCCTTCCCTGCATGGTGAATCCTTACAGTGAGCACTGTCCCCTGCATGAGTTCTGGTGCCCAGTCATTTTTTTTCAGGCTCATAATGCCATCATCTGCATTGCCCTAGCAGCTTAGCCCAGAGGTCATTTCTCCCCAGTGTGTCCTTTTAATTCTTTTGTTCCCCATCTTGGCAAAAGTGCATGAGAAACAGGACTCCGTGTTCAGGGAACCTCTTCTCGGGGTGTGGGGGGGTGGGGGGAGTAGGGGGTGTGGCACAAAGGTCAAAGGGTGAGAAATGTGAGCTGGGTTACCTGTGGGCTTTGACCTTGTGGGGAGGACCCCTTGTCATCATCCACAGAGATGAAGTGAATGTCCTCCCCAACTTGGGTTCCAAAGAGTGCCGGGTGGAGGGATGAGAACCCCAGTCCTCCCGCTTCAGTCTGGAAGTGCCCTGTGAGCCCTTGGATCTAGAGAACTGTGCTTCTATGAGTAAAGCTGAACGATCTCAGAGTATCCTCTGTCATCGGTGCGTCCCCACAAGCAGGAGTGGAAGTGAGAGTCCTTGCAGCGTGGTATGTGGTACGCCGCTCCATAGGGCTTGACCCAGTGGACCTTAGTGTCCTAGGCACAGTGAGGGAGCTGGATAGATGTTGAAGATCTTTCAGCTTCTCTGAGATAAGAACGCTGTGTCTGGCAGCTTTGTGTGGGCGTGTCGACATTATGAGGACCGGCCTGGCTGTTTTTTAAACAGACTTCAGCTCAGCCTCTCCATGCTTTACTTAATAGGCGCTCGTGGTCCAGTATGCTTTCTCCCTTACACGTTGTTTCCCCATCCACACATGGAGTTGACACAATGCCTACTTTGGGGGTTGCTTTCAGTGATTTAATGAAAGGAAACTAGATGCCTCTAGCGTGTAGTGCAATCCTTGTCCAAGTCAGCCCTCCCACTGGAGCTGCTCGGCTACTGCGCTACTGCCGCTGTGGTCAAGGTCAGACTTCGGTGTTGTGTTGGAAACATGGGGAATGCTTAGTAACAAAAAATCTCATCTTCATTTCTTGGGGTGATTTTCCCACTTTGCTTTTTTCTCTCCATTGTTCTCCACACACTGATTGGTCCTGGCTGGGTTTGGGGCCCTGACCTGCCCCCTGTGCTACAGCAGTCTGATGGGGACACAGCCCCATCTCTGAACCACGTAGACAGCTCCCCCACTCCAATACCCAGAGCCATTTCTTCTTCACTTTGCATTTTTCCTCCTCTTTTCTCATACTGCACAGAGGACAGGGTGGGAAACATGGTGACAAGGGCATGAAAGAGGCATTTAAGTCACCCCTACAGGGTGTCTCCTGGCAGGGAGGCGATTAGAACCTCCGTTAGTCTTGTGTGAAATCTCTCTTCCTGGTGTTTTTTCAAGATAGAGTCCTCCTTCTCTCCCTCCTTAACAGTGTGGGCGGGCGGGAGGTTGAGGGGACGGGCAGGCCAGAGGCCTAATGCTCACGCTATGACGGTGGGCCTTCTTCTCTTTCCTGGGGTAGGGTATGATATTTGGTGGGGCTTCCCCTTCTAAATCCTCTTTTATGAACTGAGGGATGCCTGGATGGCTCAGTTGATTAAGCGTCTGCCTTTGGCTCAGGTCATGATCCCAGAGTCCTGGGATCAAGTCCCACATTGGTCTCCCTGCTCAGCAGGGAGTCTGCTTCTCCTTCTGCCTCCCTCTGTGGCTTGTGGTCTCTCTCCCCTTCCGTCTCTCTCTCTCTCTCAAATAAATAAAATACTTTTTAAAGAGAGATACTTTTTAAAATAATAAAATAAAACTATGGAATGAATTAAAAACATTTTACTGAATTGCATAGTCATGCTGACTTGGAAAAAAAAAAAAAAGCCCTAAACTTAAGAGTTGTGCCTGCTTTTCATCCCATCCTTTATAGATCAAACAGGTTTGCCAGTTTCTTACCTAAAAATCTGTAACCCACAACATCAAAGTCCTACCTGTGTTAACAAGCAAGCCAGTAAAATTGAATGGAAACCATTATATACTTTTTAGGAAAAATTCATCTTTATTAACCTCGCCTCCAGAGGAAATATTGCTGTGAACACATTTTGCGCCTTGTTAGAATTTCTTTGGTTTTGTACTGAGCAAGTCTGCTTTGGGCCAATGTGCGTCCACATCCCCAGGTTCGACATAATGTGGTTTTAAGTGGCCGCATCATTAACCTTTGAAAAATGGAGGAAGTCATGGAAAAATTAACAAAGAAAACATGTGCTGTAACAACTGCTGTTAGCAAAATCAAATCCTCTGCTGATAAATCATAGGGAAGAGATTCCTTTATGGGGTGTGTTGGTTATAGAATGACAAAGTAAGATTTCCATGATTCTTTGATTTTTCTGTTGCTAAATTGGGGGGTGCGGTGGGGGTTGTTCTTAAAAGCTTTGCTTGGAGGGTAGTTTAACATCTCCCCCTCTGTTCTTTCCCTCCCTCCCCACCTCAAGGTGGTGCTTACGAAGTCAAACAGCATCGATTCTTCCGCTCTTTAGACTGGAACAGTTTGCTGAGACAGAAGGCAGAATTTATTCCCCAGCTGGAATCCGAGGATGACACAAGTTACTTTGATAGTACGTGAATTATCTGATATAAAACATTGTTTGACCTTTACTTTGTAGAAAATTATCTCCACTTAGGGTAGAACCCTCCAGTCTTGAACCTGTGAGTTCTTACACATAAGGCTGCTTTGATATAGGAGCTCCTAATTACTGTATCTAAAGTAAAAGCTGAAATGCTGAGTAATTGGAACCGTGCCCAAACATTTCCCTGCAGCTCGGTCAGAAAAGTATCATCACATGGAGACAGAGGAAGAGGATGACACGAATGATGAAGACTTTAATGTGGAAATAAGGCAGTTTTCCTCCTGTTCACACAGGTTTTCAAAAGTAAGTGAAATGTGGCATAAACATGCAGGGTCTCCCCAGAGAATCTCCCTCAGACCCGATAGTGGGCATCCCTAAACAGCTGGACAAGATCATAAAAACCACCTACAGTGTTTTGGGGCTTGGGATCTCCTATACTTAAAATTCCTTGGAGTTTCAGAAAAGTGACTGACCCCACCATCCTGATAATCCAGAGTTCCTACCAGCTTGTTACACTCTCCATAGATGAGTATGGTTTTTTTGGGAGGCTCAGATTTGGACTTGGAGTATTATCTTCAGAGAACACCATAGCCATATATATGCAGACCTTGCCCTGCAGGACCGAGTTCAGTGCCAGGCAGTAGAGGAATCCCCCACTTCTCTGATGCTTCAATGAAGAACGTTGAGCTAGAGTCCTTGTGTACACAGCCCCCTCCTACTATCACAAGAATACAACACAAGGGAGCAGTCAGAGTCCTTGACATCAGCTAGGACCCTTGGGGTAGTTGCTGTGGAATGGGAAAGTCTTGTAGTCAGTAATAGAAAATGTAAGTTACATGACAGAGGCCAGATAAAGCCAAGGTAGAGTTTTAGAAATGGGAGGAGGTAATAAAATCAATGTCTGACAAGGATGCTTCTTACCGAGAGTGGTAACGTGAAAAAATTCTTACCACTCACAAAGAAATCGGACAGTCCTGAGACCAGACAGGGCCCTAGGAAAATGGAAGGGCATCTGGAGGCCCCCCTTCTCCCTTTTGCGGTTTTCAGTAACTATGCAATCCCTGTTGCCATGGTGTTTGCATGTTGATTGTTCAGATCTTCTGTACCATGTAGGGCTTATGAAGTGTGCGTTTTTGTATGACTGCTAGATAGAGCATATCTGCAAATGGGCCGGCACTGCCTTTACTGTTTAAAGGAAGGCCATGGAGAGGTAGGGGTCTCCTTGCAGGGTCTGCTGGCCAGCCCACCCAGAGCCAGAACTGAAGCTTTGCTTACCTTGAGGACAGGCTTTCCCCCGTGCCTGTGCTCTGGCCCATCCAAGCTGGGCCCTAGACTCTGTTCCCTTCCCGCTGTCTCCTGTGCGTTAGTCACCCTGGGCCTCACCACAGTACGTGATATGCCATCTAAGGGCCACTCCTTTAGCAAGGGGCTATGTTGCACGGTGGGGAGTGCTTCTGGCCCTGGGCTTTCTGCTTCCGATTTTTCTTTCCATCTTTCCTGTGGGACAGCAGAGATCTCAGGTCTCCCTAAACTCTGCTCCCCTTCAGAAACACCAGTCCCATCGTAGGAAGCTGCCCATGTGTGCATGTGATTTATAATACAAACAAACCCCTCTGACTCAGAACCAAACGTGCACTGCCTTCCCCCCCACACACACACATCTTGAACCAGGTAATTTATTCTTCTCTTCACACTCAATTCCAATTCATTTCTCTCCTTCCCGCTCCTGACTGGTGGTCGTTATATCTTTTTCTCTGTGATTTTCTTTTTCTGATAGACTTCATGGTTAAAAAGTCATCTAAGATGTGCATTGATCCCGGGGCTTAGAAACCCCAAAGCATCTGTGGACTGTGTTTGCAGATGCAAAGTCCATAATGAGATAGGGCGAGAGGGTGATGACTTCATAACTCCGCACTCCAAGGAGAAAAAAATAGATCCACGGCCCATTCATCTCAGGACTCATGTAAATAGCATCGGAAAGTACCTTCTGAATACACAGTCCCAGTTGAAACTTTAATCATACTCTCAGATTTTCTCCCCAAGTTTGGGGTTTTTCTGACAAGCTCTTTCGAGAAGGTCGTAATAAACCGCAACGCTTGGCCTCACAGGTTTTCAGCAGCATAGACCGAATAACTCAGAATTCCGGAGAAGAGAAGGAGGACCCCGGAGACAAAACCAAAAGCACTGTATTGCCGTCCACAGAGACGTTCAGCTGGAGTTCGGAATATTCTGAAATGTACGTGAAACGCCTGTTAAGAAGGGTCGTAAGTGGTCGCTGCTAGTGCAGTGGTTCTTCAGGCTGAGCGGGCACCGGAATCTCCTGGAAACCCTGTGAGAACACAGATGGCCGGGCCCGTCCCAGCATGTCTGCTCCCCTAGATCGGGGATGGAGGCCGGGAACGTGCCTTTGGCCTAAGGTCCAGGGGATGCTGTTGTGGCCAGTCCGGGGATCGTGCTGGAAGAACCACTGCACTAGACACGCGTTGGTTAGCCTGCCCTCAGTTCCGTTTTTACCTCATTTCTTCCCAGAGTCTCCTCGAACGCAGTTTCCTAGTGTGTATGCATACATGCCTCTGTTTTGTTTTTAATTAAGGCAACAGTTATCCACATCCAACTCTTCAGATACTGAAAGCAACAGACATAAACTCAGTTCTGGCCCACTTCCCAAACTGGCTATTTCAACAGAGGCAGAGAAAGACGAAGCTGCTCCCTGCCCCAGAGACCTGCCCGAGGAGCCAGAAAAGCCATCCCTTCCTCCTGCAGAGTGCACGCAGGAGGAGCCCGAGGTCACCACGCCGGCCAGTACCATCAGCAGCTCCACACTGTCGGGTAAGCACCTAGGCGTGCTGCCTGCTGTCCACCCAGTACCCACCAGCTGGAGCGGTCAGGGCCAGGGTCAGAATCCCAGGCGGCCTCCCTAGGTGGTAACAATGGCTATTCGGTGCCACTCTGCTCCCTCCTCGGCCCCACGTCTAGGACTCGAGGACATCGGCTCTTATGAACTGAGGTCACCCCTTCCGACCACGTGGCCAGGGAGTGAACCCTCCTCACTTCAGCTTGGCCCAAGAGCCAGCCTTCGCTTTCACAGCTGGGCTTCGATGGGATTCTCGGATGGCAGTCAGAACACCCTAGGACCGTGTTGTGTTCTCTATCGTTGATGCAAAAGCAGGTCTCGCACAGTGGTGTGTAAGTCAAAGTTGGGAGTCAGGAACTGTATCAGACAGCGACATGTTCAAAATTACCTTCAAACATGGCTTCAGTCCCCCGGAAGGTACACTATAAAGGCAGCTTTCCTTCCGGTGTTGCAGTGGGTGATGGTTTCTTGGAAAGAGTTGGTTTTGGTCATGGGGCCATGTTGTGCCAGATAATCTCCATATATCCACACTAGACTCAGCACAGCAAGATGCTTATTCTGTGAGATTCCCAGGTGATCTCCATGCATCTGGGACAAAGAGGGGAGGAGAGAGTGAGAAATACCAACACAATTCAAATTGGTGTTTCATTCACATATGAAAGGATCCCCCTGCAGGCACAAGTTACCCTCCCAGTCCTACCAAAACTCCACAGACATGGGTCACTGTTGGTGAGGCAGTCCAGGGGGATTGGGCTTTTCTTGGAGAGTACTTTACAGTGTCACTTTTGTGTAACATAACATTCCTAACAGCAGAGACAGTATCTTCAAAGGATTTTAAAAGGCTTACTGTGTCATTAGGTGATCGAACTTGCATTTCCCTCAGACCCAGCCAAGAGCACTTAAAATATTACTTGGTTTACAACAACTATTTGCACAGCATATCCTTCCACAGAGAAGTGTGCATTTGTGCTTTTTTTTTTTTTAAATGAAACATGGATATGGCTTAGGGTTGCTATGATAAATGCTTTCATTAAGCTATATTCAATATGCTGTATTGATAACCATGAATGATTCCAAGAATTTTTATGAACTTTTTTTAAATCTAACTGAATATTCCCAGCATAACTCTTTTTTTTTTAAGATTTTATTTATTTATTTGACAGAGAGAGATCACAGTAGACAGAGAGGCAGACAGAGAGAGAAAGGGAAAGCAGGCAGAGAGCCCGATGCGGGACTCAATTCCAGGACCCTGAGATCATGACCTGAGCCGAAGGCAGCGGCTTAACCCACTGAGCCCCCCAGGCGCCCCCCAGCATAACTCTCTTTAAAATCATTTCAAGAAAATGCATTTTACAGCTTAGGTTTATTTCAGCCTTGCTGAAAAGTTTGCTTCTGTGGAGCTTTTCATGTGCTTCTGGTTTATCATAGGGAAAAATAATGTGGGTTTGTTTTTTTCTTTCTCCCTCTTCCCCTTAGTTCTTTTGCCATGTAGTATAATTCCCCTTATCTTTACTTTTTTATAAAGCCAAGGGAAGAGCGACATAGAAGTAGTGTAGACACAACCTAGTGGTCCAGAATTCTTAATTCTTTTTTGTTCGTGTTGGTAGTCAAGCCAAATGAAATTATCTCAGTATTTTATATTTCTGGTTACTAAGGTCTCTGTTTCCTAGTTTATGATCATGCTCTGAATAGAGCATACTTAGCTCCATTTAAGTTTTTTTCTTAATACAGTAGATCACTTAGTCTCCGTGCCCTGGTCCCCATCAGCAGTGTTGAAGGGAAAGGGAGGGAGATGGTGTCTAAGCAGTTGATTGATTACTTTCATAATTAAAAAAAAACTGCTAGGTCCTGCCGTGCATTTTGATTAATTGATTCAAACCACCTTTCTATCTCCCCCATATACACACTAAAAATAATCAAAGACCTTGGGGGCTGTACAGAATAGAGAGATGAGCTGATCTGCTCATGGCCAAGGGTAATTAGGAAATCTGAAAACCGTGACTGTAGTAAAATTAAATTTGTTGATTTTTATATTGCTCCACCATCAAAAAGAAGGAACCCTTGACATTTACAGAACATTAAGGTGACATTATCCACCATTGGCAGAACAGAAATGCACGCTTATATCCAGGGCTATGAAATGAGGTGGTGGATGCAGGAGGGAGGGATGATAGAAAAGAATACCATACATTCATGTGCAGACGTTTAGGGAAGTAGAGCTTTACACCTCTTTGTTTTCCTTCCTGACTACAGTTGCTTTTGAATAGGTGAGAAGTAGAAGTCCTGAGGTCTTGGGTGTATTACTCGCTGTGAAGAGATTCAGCTTTTCATTTTGCATTCGTCAGGGAGCGTGTCACTTACCCAAAAGGAAGCTTATGGTTTTTGAAATGAGGTGTTTGGTTCATGACACGGTATTCATCAAGTCCTTGAGCTGTTGATTCCTTTATTTAGAGAGCGCAGAGTAGACTTGAGTGAGGTGGTGTTGGGCGGATGGGAACAGGAAGGCTGCTGATCCGTCCCTTAGGATTGTCCTCCTCTGTAGGTCACGTGGGTGTCACATGGATGTCTGAATCTTTTCCTGCACCCACAGCACTCTGCCAAATCCCAGCTTCCCTTAGCGAGGACCCCACCTCTAGGGTGGGTGCCCCTTCTGTGCACAAAGGCCAAACTCGAGCTATGCCATTGAGTGGTACAGTCAGCAGCAGAACAGCAATGTGGGCTAAGTCGGCCAAGAGTGTCATGTCCTTTAAAATCTGTTGACCGGTCTTTCAAAGGGTCATTTGTAATGGTCATTTGTATCAGATTCTCTGCATGGATTGCAAACCTTAAGGTGATGATCTCTTGATGGTTTTTAAAGCACGGGGTGGGGGAGGCCTTGTAACACAGTATTTAGAAGTCAAATGAGGTAAGCATTGCTTTTTCCAGATAGACAAACTATCAGTGATTTTTAAAAAAGAAAGAAAACTGGTAGTCTGCAAAAGCAAGAGTAGGAAGAACCAAAAGGCGAGGCTGTTCACCTTTTCTCTGTGGGAGCTCCACACCTGACTTCTGCTCAGAAACTTTTACTCTTTGTGTGCCATTGCCCAGACAGACGTCAGCAATTTTCCATTTTTGTCACCTCCTACAGGGTTATATTCCCTTGGGATCCCCTCCTGAGGGGAGTCCTAATTTTTAAACTAAAAACGAGACAAAAAGAACACCTCCAGTGTCTCTTAAGGGTTAATAAACAAAAATAAAGAAGGCAAAGCAACCTTAGAGGAGAAAGGATCTTACCGGGTCCCATAACTTCAGGACAGAGCAAGTGACACACTGCCCAGAGGAAAAGCCAGGAGGATGTAGAGAGCCACTGAGTAACATAGTGGGTAATAGGCTTTGTCATCCTGTGAAGTTTGCAAACAGTAGAGAGTATAAGGGGGCATATGGCATGAGAAGTCCAAGGTGACGCCTCCGACACTCTTCTATCAGTTAAAGTGTGGGCCTAGTATAGGTGCGTCCTGGGAAGATGGTACGAGGTGACACAGGCATAAGTCTACACGAAGACATGAGGTGATGTCCACTTACCACAAAGCAGCGTTGTCCACATTATTAAGAGCATTGCTAAGGTTGGTCACTAAAATCACAGGATAATCATATTAGACAGTGGACAGTCATGGTGTTGATAAGGTGGTGCTGGTTTATAGCATGGCCTTCCATGGGTTGGGAATGAAGGGGAGGAGTTGTCACCACAAGGGTTGTAAGACAGAGATTCTAGAAAGGAATGAGTCTTCTGGGTAAGGGGAGTCACGGGCTGAGAATGAGCAGACTCGTGGACAGGTAGAGTGACACCTGAATGGACGCCACTTTCCTCTCCCTCTCTTCCACGTCCCCTTTCTCCAACTGGTCATGTCTGTAATGTTTGCCTGACACCATAAGGCCCGTGAGCCACAGGGGAGGACGTTTCCCGGTTTGTTCTTCCTTCCCTCTCTCTTCCCCTTTCCCCACCTCTCCGGTCCCAGATTTCCCTGAACGTGTTTTTATCCCTTCTTCTTTGTGCAGTTGGCAGTTTTTCAGAGCACTTGGATCAGATAAATGGACGAAGCGAGTGTGTGGACAGTACAGATAATTCCGCAAAGCCATCCAGTGAACCCGCTTCTCACATGGCCCGGCAGCGATTAGAAAGCACAGAAAAAAAGAAAATCTCGGGGAAAGTCACAAAGTCCCTTTCTGCCAGTGCTCTGTCCCTCATGATCCCAGGAGGTAGAGAGACATCTACTCGCATGAAATTGTGTGATGTGCGCATGTGCCCCTCCTTCCCGGGTTTGGAATGCTGATGGGGATGCCAGATGGCTAGAGCCAATAGCGAGTGGTAGCTGGTTGACCCAGCTGTCCCCGGAGCTTCTCCCTACAGGAGCTCCGGGCCTCCCAGACAGCATGTGTCACTGATTTCTTCTGGCTTCTTTCTGCATCGGGAGATGAGGCAGGCTTCCTTCCCACAATGCCTTCCTTCTCATATTTGTTTTCTTTCCTGTTCTGCTCCCCTTTCCCCAAGTTCGGTAGTAAATTTACCTCCTCTGAATAGTTTTTCTTCTCGAGATGGGGCATCATTTATATACTTTACCGAGCTGCTTATAGCATCTGTGTTGGAAAGCTAAGTATAGTTTTTCCTCATCTAATTAACGAAGAAATAGACATGGAGGACATAAGTTTTTCATATCCAGGGATGCAGAGAGTCACAGACAGCACTGAAGTTCTACCTTTTCCCAACACTGTCTGTTGAGCTATGCTTCCTCCTACTGGCAGTCAAATCATTTTCTTCTGTGTATTGGAAGACAGAGCTTAATTATGGTTTTGTGGAATTGCAGTATTTTTCCATAACTGGGTTTTGCCTCCACAAGTCACCAAGTCCAGAGCAATTCCACTGGAAAATATGAAATACACACCCTAGTGTCGGTGACTTACCGTTCCAATGGTGGCAAAGGAGTGCAAGTAGCAACTGAATTCTGTTGCAGACGGCTTGCATTGGGAAGAATACAGACAGACCATGTCTAAAAGGAATCATTGATATTTTCAAAATTTCCTGCTTCAAAATTTTCCTGTTTGTGCAGAAAGAAATTTGACAGAAACAGATGCTCCCGTGGGGGTACTGCTCCCTCTAGCATACTCTTTGCTGGGAGACATCCTCTTTAGTACCATAAAACAAACACCTAGTTTGTTTGAATGACTGTTCATAACCCAAAGGCAGTGGCCCCTGAGCAGCTGTGGTAGGGAAGGTAAGTCCGCTTTTTGAAAAGTGCTGAGAAGGCCCAAATCTTGGTCAAGTAGAGCAGTTGTTCCATTTGGGAGGGAAGGGATCGGGGACTTGGCTTTCCAGCAGTTTCAATGTGTGTGTGTGTCCACTCTGTCCCATTCCTGCTTGCATGGTTCAAAGTTCACTGCCCACCAGTGTGTGTCTCCTCACCTGGTCTTTCGACCTTTAGAGAAAAGGTAGCCAGCAAAAGAGAACCAAGATGCCATGTGCAGTCACAAAATGAAGGAGCATGGTGGTGAGACACTTAGCTTTGTTCTACTTTGGTCAGACCTAAAAACAGGAAGAAATGATAGTGTGGATAGTTGGAGCTCTCTGTGGCCACAGGGGACTCAGTGCACCTGGTGAGGCTTTAGCAGCCCTGGGGCTCAGTCTCCTGGCTCCCATGGGGCTCACCCTTGCAACCTCAGTGTCTTCTCTAGATTGTTCTTCTCGTCAAACACACACCCAGTTTCATGTGACCAGTTAAGATCTGTTTAGATTCACATAGATGGAACAGCGATGGCAAAAAGTAAATTAGAAGTGTGTTTGCTTCTAAAACAAGAAGAACAGAGTAGAATTGGTGTTGTGGAAGGTGAACAAAGTTTTTGTTAAAAATTTATTTCACCTGCATTATCCTCTCAATCATTGTTAGAATTGTAGGTAACATATGAAGACAATCAGTTGTAGTCAGAGTAATGAGGAGTGATTCTTTGAGAAATTGACATTCCCCTGTTGCTTGATCAAAATCACTTCATGAGTACTAGCTCAGTAATACTGTAGAAAGCAACTGGGGCATTGATAAATGGCTTTCCTAACCATGCATGTTTGAGAAGAACCGTGTTCAAGTTGTTGAGGGCAAGATTTGGAGCCCGAGGATCTCTTACTCTGGGCCACACAGTATTCTCTGTGTAAAGACGTACTTGAAATTTGTGCATCTATGATTTGTTTCTGTAATTAAAATAAAACATGCTAACTAGAACTATCACAGCCAGGTAGGAGCTAGGTTTTGGGTGTGTTTTAATTAGTGTAAGGAATTAAGAAATTATAACTTCAGAGAATTCATTGAAAAATGAGTTAAAGACACTTTTGAAGTTATCTTAATAGCCTCTGTTCAGAAAGCCATGCTAGTTAGATAAGTATTTTTTTTTTTAGATAAGTATTTTTATATTATTTCTTTATGAGACATGAATGGGTTCGTCTTGCAGCCAAGCTCCTAGTCATGGCAGGGCTGCTGCGTCGTGGGCTGACTGCACGGACGTCTGTGTGATCAGGATCGGCTTTGATGCCTGGCTTCTGTGTTGCAGATATGTTTGCTGTTTCTCCACTGGGAAGTCCAATGTCCCCCCATTCCCTGTCCTCGGACCCTTCTTCTTCACGAGACTCCTCTCCTAGCCGAGATTCTTCAGCAGCGTCCGCCAGTCCGCATCAGCCTGTTGTGATCCACAGTTCCGGGAAGAACTATGGTTTTACCATCCGAGCCATCCGGGTGTATGTGGGAGACAGTGACATCTACACGGTGCACCATATTGTTTGGGTAAGACCATCAGCCTCTCATCCTCATTTGTTTCCACTCCCACCCATCCTGGAAAACGAATAAGTTGGGAGGCCTATCTACAAGCTGTTTTTCCATTAAGATGACATTTGGGACCTGTTCATGCCCTCTCCCTTTATGGGGGGGGGGGACATTGAATTTAACAAAAACTAGTAATTTCTCATAATTCTGTCCAGTTTTCCTGTTTGTCCACTCTGCGTAACAAGCTGGTAGAAATTGTTAAAGATTGTCCTCTTGCCACTTTTCTTTTTCAGGGCTGTTTTGTTTTGTTTTGTTTTGTAATCTTTTTTCTGGTCTTCTTTTATTTTAAAACAAAACTACCTTCTCCACTCACCTGAAATTTTGTAAGGAATGGTCCTATTTTAGGATGATGACAGAAAAGGAATAATAACCATGCCTTCTTGATTTCCTCTTAGGAGCTTAGGATCATTTGCTGATAAAGTCTGAATATTCTCCCAGAAGAAACAGCAGATGTTAGGGTTGCCATTTGTTGGTTTATGAATGTGTACTTTGTTCTTGGACTTTAGAATGTAGAAGAAGGAAGTCCAGCATGCCAGGCAGGACTGAAGGCTGGGGATCTAATCACACACATCAATGGAGAACCGGTGCATGGACTTGTCCACACGGAAGTTATAGAGCTCTTGCTAAAGGTATTATCTTTTTATGTCCATGCCATACAGGGAAAGCAGGTCATCAGAAAGAACTGGTACCAAGAATTCTCTCCTTAAGTTCTATAGTTCTTCTCTGTGGTACACACTCAGTCTTATCACTGAGAAAGCTATTTAATAATCTAAGGTTTAATATAAAGGAGAAGAGAATATGAGTTCTCTGGTTATTTATATCATGAAAACCATGTTCTTATATCTGCCCAGTCACTTCCTAATTGACCTTCTTATTCTAAATCACAGATAACAAAAGGCTTTTTTTTGTTTGTTTTTTGGTTGTTTTTTTTTCCCCCATTTTATGAACCTCACATAGTAAAATCTGTTTGGAAATCACCTATCCTAAGAGTGATTTTCTTCAGGAACATTAAGTAAGTTTTATTCTAGTACAATGGAAGATGAAGTGGTATTAAACTGTGAGGTCAGATATGAAGGTTCATTTTAGTAGTTGAATTTCCTTTGAAAGATGGAATTGTGAATACAGGGACCTCTGGGTGGCTCAGTCAGTTAAGCATCGCACACTTGGTTTCAGCTCAGGTCATGATCTCAGGGTCATGAGATCGAGCCCCACGTCTGGCTCTGTGCTCATCAGGGAGTCTGCTTGAGATTCTCTCTCTCCCTCTCTGTCTCCCCCTCCCCCCACCATGTGCACGCTTGCTCACTCTCAAATAGATAAATAAATCTTTTTTAAAAATTGTGAAAATAGACAAACATACCATAAATGACAGAAATAGGTAATAATGGAAGAGGGGGTGGTAGCAATCATTAGGCCTCCCCCCACCATACAAATGAATTTGAATGTAAATCATTTTCTGTTTCGAATGTAAGCTGAATAAAGCTCGTAGAGTTAAGATCACAAGAAGCCTGGACATGAGAGGAGGGAGAAAATCTACACTGATCCCCTCATTTCTGTTGAGTTACTTGCTGTGTCACCTGCTGGTGGTAGAATATAAAATTAGAGCTCCAAATGTGGGTCTTGTAAAAACAAAGATGAAGTTTATGTTTGCCTGTAAAATCTGTTCAGAAAAAGAAGTCTGTGATAAGAAATACAGTCTCTCATTGGAGGATTATTTTACAGATCCACAGGCTTATGGATGACCTCTTCCTGTTTGAGCACCAAGGGGTCTGTAAGGGACTTCTACACAGAGAGGTGTGAACCATAGCTTCAAATAACCTACAGCGTGTTGAGAGACAGAGCATAAATTCGTATATGCTATTTAAATAATGTGCATTTAGACCGTTTTCAGAATACGTGCTCTGAGTCCAGTGCCGGATGTAGATGGTAGATGCTGATAACACAGGAATTGTTATAGTCCTTGCCCTTGGGAAGTATGGGAGATGCAGGAGATGTATGGAAGCACGTAAAGTTTAACTTAATTAGAGGGAGGGCTGTCATACTTTCTCAGAGAATATTCTATGAGTAGAGAGACATCACAGAGAAATTTCATTGAATTGAAACATGAAAGAAAATTAGAAATCTAAAAGGCACTACAGAGAAGTGGGTGTGCTAAGCCTCCCAAAAATAAGGGCAGTTTAATGACTTTTCTCCTTTCCTGTCATTCCCACAGTTAATAGGAATATATTCTTCAAAAAATTAAGGGTCTGGCCTAGGTTTTGAGAGTAGTTAATAGGAGGCATATCCCAAGGTCCATTGTAAAGTAGCAGATTTTAAGAAAGTTATTGCCATTGATTAATTCACATTATTAATGAAATTTGGGTTCTGGGCTCAAAACTGAAGTCTGAGGGGTTGGGGGCTGATGTTGCCATCATAAATTCCTACAGATTGTTCCCTAACACTAGCCAGCTTTCTCACAAATGTATGTATTGATCACTGGAGGGATAGGACTCAATATTGAGAGAATGCTGCAGGGCCATAGGCCGTGTTGGAAATCAGCTGAAGTCGTGCTGAACACATAGCAAATCCGACAGAGCCCTGCAGAGCAGATCTTAACTCTTAGAGCTTTCCACATAATCCCAGCATGCACCCCGTACCTGGATATAGATGGGTACCCAGTAACTGTGGTGTTGAGGTGAACAATGGGGTTCTCCTTTGCCTGCTGTCCAAAAGTTACCGTGGGAGGAGCCAAGTACCACACTTCTGCACCTGTTATGTCTTGACTCATGTCTTTGGTATACGTGCCGTTCAGTTCACCATTCAACATTGAATGGCCCGAGTTAGGCTCCGCTTTTCATTGTGCCTACTGAACAGAACAGAAGACATGGCGGCTAAGACCTGAGTTTTTTCGTTTCCTTCCCCATCTATCCTTGATAATATTCTTTGTCCACCTCGTGTGCAACAACTCACTCCTAATATGTGTCCAAGAAATGGGAGGCACAGCAGTGTTGCTGACTTGGAGGTCCTTTGGCTGTGGAAGTCACCTGAAATGACCTGGGGCTCTACAGGCCAAAATTCTAGAAGGGATGTACAGACTCATGAGTCTGACCAGCAGCTTCTGTCACAGTACCTGCTCCTGTGGTCCAAGGCTGCCCCCATTGCTGGCTCACAGATTGACCCTTTGTGAGGAAGAGCCCAGGGAAGTTGTTTCGGGTCCCCCTGCCCCACTGTCTACATATCCAATATAGAAACCTCTCCACGGAAGAAGCAGGCAGGCAGAGACAGAGGTGTTGTTTATCTCTAAAATGTTCATTGCTCTTCTCTAGGAGCTCACCTTTTGTTTTAGATAGTAAGTCTGTGTTTTACACGTGAGGTTCTCTTAGTTGTTATTCCTCTTATTCATCCTGCTAGAGCTTTTTCAGATCTTGGCATTAGCATTTAAAAGAAGGTCAAAGGGATTTGAGATGGTAACATAGTTTGGCTTTCTGCCTTTTTATAACAGCGGTGTGTTATATGCCGCATGGCTCCAGCCACAGCATATCTTCTTTTCATTTCATGTATCTGCTCATAAAATCACAAGAAATAATAAGCAAATATGTATATACATATATATAAATGTGTGTGTGTGTGTGTGTGTGTGTGTGTGTATCTTTAGAAAATATGCATTTGTTCCCTTGGCTGAGACATTTGATGATTTTCATAATTTGTTTTATATTTGATATGATTCAGGATCTTTAAAACCTGCTTCTGTGGAATTTGAATATATATTTCTCCTGAAGGTCTCTGGCAAAGTCTCTTGGCAGAATCCAGTCCCATTTGTAACAGTGTGTCCTCCCCTGGTCAGGGAGCACCTTCCTTCTTGGATCTAATCAGCCTGGCTCTGAAATTGCGTACACACACCCACAGCGTGTTGGAGAGTCCTGGCGTCTCTGTCACAGAGCCAACCGGAGGATCCTGCCTCTGGTTCATAAAGGAAGCACTGGAGAGGAGCAACCAGTGTAATGAAACAAAAAGGATACAAGGGATTTAATTATCTTCCCAGTGAACTGTGTAATCATGCAGCTTTCTTCCAAATTTAAGCAGCGGTTCTTGGACAAAGCGTGTAGTGAGGGATACCCACGCTGGACCCCCTCATGCCGTCGCTCGTGGAGCACCAGGGTAGCAGTTCTGTTTCGGTCCCTTGGATGCTGCTTCCTTGACGGTTTATACTTGCAGGCTACTTCGTGAAATGTCGTGGCACTCTTAGGCAAAGGTGGGGGCTGCCATGTGTCTGTTTAGAAATGCTCTTAGAGTACTTACTTAGCTTTTGAAATGTGAACTCGGGAAGCATTTTCCATTTAACGTCTTCACCTTTGGTCTCATTGCCCCTCACAACTTGCAGGCCAACCCGCTGGGGGGAGCAGGGACTTAGGTCTGCAGTCATTTCACATGGTAGATCCGTGGAATTACAGAATCCTGTGCTTCTCCAGTTCAGCGCCCCACTGGCTCTCTGACTCCCTTAAAGTGTGCTCCTTCACCTTTGCCTCCCCCGCTCTCCTGCCACCAGGAGTTAATCACCTCCTTTTGGCTTTCAGGTTAGCCTTCTCCGAGAACTTCACCAAAGCAATAAAATCTTTCTCCACCCGCTGCTGTCATAGGTGAAGTCCCTATTGAGGCACGTAACAATGTGTCCGGCTTTACCTGCCTAATCCAGGAAACTCCCAATTCAACCAGGTTGCTTTTTCAGGATAGCATTAGTTTAAATGCCCAGTGCATAAGAGAAGCTCTAAAACTTCATCAGCCCCTGCTTCAGAAATTTCTTTTCTATGAACTCTGGGGAACTTTTAGATACTAAAATAAAGACCATAAGATAGTATCATTATTACTCTCCCTACCTATTCACTGAGCCCGGAAAATGTGCAGAGCATTGTGTTTGGTCCTGAAGGGTCATACAGCAGAGGACTCTGGGAATAACAGGAACAGACGAACTCCCATAATCCTTACACCCTGGGAGGTAGGTGCTGTAAATAACAGTGTGTGCCCACGTCGCAGATGAAGGAATTAAAGCAGGAGAATGTTAGCTGAGCACAAGAGGGTTTGCACCCTGCTGTGTGGTGTCAAAGCACGTGTGTCACGTTAGTCCAACCAGAGTGCCCTATACGTGAGGTTCTCTGATTGCCAGTAATGCAGTACAGTGTTCATGTGGAAAAACAGTCCAATATCAGTCTGCAGTCAAAGGCACAGACTGTAAATATGGCCCAAAGTCCAAAGGAGAGATAGCTTAAACTAGGGTACACAGGGAGAAAGAGTTGGAGGTTACGGGTGGAGAGTTAGTGTATGGAAAGGAAGTGCATTACGGTCTCAGTAGAGCAGAGGGAGTGTGTGCAGACAGAAGGGCAAGAAAACTCAACGTGCTTGAGGTACATGAGTAAACGAGCGTGGCAAGAGCCTGGGTTTGTATATGGGTTGGGGTGTGCAGGTTGGTTGGAGCTGGATTGTAGAGGATGTGAAGCAGAGCAAAGACATTGACCTACAGAACGCACAACAGTCCCTGTGTGCGTGAAGCAGAGAAAGGAATATAAAATAGTCTACCTCAGCAAGCTTCCCAGGGCCTACGAATAAGCTCACGTGGAGCCAGAATGAGAGGAAGAGCTCGTTTAGCCTGTTGTTGTATTGAGTTCAGCCAGCTTAAAGCAATTTCCCTCCCACCATGCACAATTACACAAATAGTTAATAGGAAAAGTGAACAAACTGAACATTTAACAGTCTGCTGGCCCCATTTTTTGTTGTTTTTTAAACAAGTACCACAGAATTTCTCTTAGAAGAGTTCACTCGTTCTTCAGAAGGAAGTATTGAGCATGAACTGACCCAGTAAGACAAATTGCACTCAGCTCAGACAGCCCCCACTGTGGCCAATGCATCCACCAGGTGGCAGGCTTTACGATTCCTAACCCTGTTGGCGAAAAATGTCGTTTTTCTATTCGTTTACCATTTTCATTGTCATTAGTGCTCCTGGTGAAATATTTGGAGTCTGTATCTTCTGTGTCTGTAATTCCTCCTTAGGGAAATTCTCTCAGTGTATTCACGTCAGTCAAGCAAACGGTCCCCTGGAACAAGTCATATATAGAAACAAGGAAGAGAAACCCAGGGCTGGCTTTTATAGGAGAAGGGAACATTTATAGAGAGCTCAGTGATGTGCTCTGATTTAAAAACCGTGGTCATAACTATTTTCTGATGAGTATGCTTATCACTTAAGTTTATTTCTTAAAATGTTTATGCTATTTTTATATCTCTTCATTTTCTTCTTGGAAGTCTAATGTGTTGATCATTCCCTATATTAATCCAGTACCTGGTTCCCTCACCACCACCCATTAAGTATAAGCCATGCTCTGCGGGGAGCTAGAGAGGTGAAGGACCAGGGCGTGCCATGCCCATGACAAGTGGCACAGGCGATGAGGGTCAGAGAGCCAGAGCTCTTCCGCTAGGCTCTGTGACCTTGGGAAGAAGAAACCCCAGTGTCCCTGAATCTATTTTCCTCATCTTTCATGCAAGGATAACAATTATTTCCCACCTCACCAGGTGCAATGGTAAAATATTGTAAAATATTTACATTATTATATACCAATACATGTTGTATATAATATATTAAATATATATAATTTAAATATAGGATATGTATAATTTGTGTATATTAAATATGTACAAATATTTATTGTAAAATATTTACATTATTTGTAAAAAAATAAAACAACCCTCCTGGTGTGGTGGTGAAAATAAAGCAAGAGAATATATATGAAAAACACTTTAATGCTCAAGATGCACTTTAAAAAGGCTGCATGGCATTGTTAACTGCTTGTAGATAAAGATAGGGAAGGTGATAGCGAATTATGTTAGGAAGGCTAGAACTGGACTCAGGTTCAGTGACTCACATACTAGGAGAGCCTCAGTGGTCACGAAGGCTCTCTGTCCTATCTGTATGTGAATATGGAAAACGGTTGAAAGAATGGCAGTGAAAAGTGAACTCCAGCCATCCTGGTTGCTCTTTTCATTCACCTAAGGCATGCAGGACAGACTCATATTTTCGCAGGACCTCCCACAATTGTGAAGGGAAGATCCTGTTCTAAACAACCTGTATTGGTAGGCCTTTCACACGTAGAAGCTGAATGCTCTATGGAAACAAGAAATAGACTGTCAGTCTTTACCATCAGATAAAGGGTTATTCTTAAAGTTTTGGCATTTGCATGCAGAACATATAGTTTAGTCTTTCAGAATAATTTTTTTCCTTTAGTTTCAGTTCAAATCCTATTTCCCTAATATATATATATATAT
>PISX010002881.1:0-71895 GCA_004024625.1 Mellivora capensis | reverse complement strand
GTTTTGATTGACCCATCTCGTGGAACTTTATTTATACAGCCAATAAAAATTATGTTCTCAGTGAACATTCAATGATGCAGGGAACGTTTTCCAAGTTATATAATGTGAGATGGAAAAACAACATAAAGCTAAATATTAGATTAACTAAGATTAAAATTATATCTGAAGTATGTCCGTATACATGCATAATTTATACGTGCCCAAAAAGGGATCAAGAAATATGCTGAAATATTATCAGTGTTAGCTGAATGATAGGTTTCTCAGTGATTTTTATTTTTACTTATACTTTATAGTTCCTTCTCATAATATCATGTATTATTTCCCAAATTGGAGCGGGGGAGTAGATGTTAACATGAAAGCAGTCAGTCCTCATTGGCTGAGTCCCCTGACCTCACCATACTCAACTCTCCTATCACTTAGAGCTGAATTGCTAGGTGTTTCCCAGGCATAGGCCTTTGAAAAGAGCCTTCTCCTTATACATCTTGTCTTTTTGAGGTAATCAGGGCCATCTGTGGCTTTGAAAGGGTATGTTTCTCCTCTAGTTATTAAGAAATTCAAGAAGAGGTCATTGATGTGGGAGTGAAGGGAATCAGTCCTACCATCTGCCCTTGGCACCCCTCAGCCCAGCTTCTGACTCCACACTCCTCTCTAACCTCAGGGCCTTCCCAGCAAGCCCTGTTCCAGCAGTCAGTGAAATACCCAGAAATCCACCAGGAGTTACCTCCCCATGCATGAACTGGTTAAAGAGAGGCTGTTTTATACTCGCTGGCATCAACTTTCCAGTTCTGCAAGCTGCCAAGTCTTAGGGTGACAGAAAAGAAATCTTTTAAAATACTTAAAAATAAAAGTCTCTTTCAGTTTTCCTAGTCTATGATTTCTAGGTCAAAGGCAAAACACAAAAAGGAGAAAAAAGTAAAATAAATCAACCAAGAACAGACAGTCCCTGGTCACGTTTATATTCCATACCTATGGATGAAGGTAACTTATTTATAGAGTGCTTTCCACGTGTCACACTTAGTGCTGAAGGCTTTCTTAACTCCATCCTGTGGAGTCCTCACATGAGCCCTTCGATATAGGTCTGATTCCGCTGGTAGATAGGGCAGGTGTTTGAGGCCCAGAGAGGAGAAGCAACCTCCTGCAGTCACAGGACTTGGATTTGAACCCACATCTGTGGAGTCCAGAGCCTGCCCTCTTAAAGCAACCTGTCATTTTGCTGTCTACCCTTTGTGTTCTATTAGGATGTCCCTGCTTTATTAAAAGGTTACTTAGAAATGGAAGGCTTTTGTACGTATGTTTTTAGGTATCTTTATTTGTCTTTGAATCTCCTGGCGCAGTTCCAAATCTTGTTTCCTCCCAGAATTTCCCTTTAATACCACCCCACTTTTTTTATAGAGTGGAAATAAGGTGTCAATCACTACTACCCCGTTTGAAAACACATCAATCAAAACGGGACCAGCCAGGAGAAACAGCTATAAGAGCCGGATGGTGAGGCGGAGCAAGAAATCTAAGAAGAAAGAAAGTCTAGAAAGGTTAGTTAAAGCAGTATTTTTGCTCTTTATTTTGGTATATACTCTTGTTGGAGGAAAGTTACTCCTTACCTAATTTAAATACTTCTATGTAAGAAAGATTCATTGCTCTGTGAGAAATTTCATGCTGTGGTTCAAATGTTTATACATTAAAGTTCACATTCATAATAGCATTATTTTTCACAATGAAAAGATTTACAGAGTTACACTGTAGGAGAATTCAGATTGGTTTGGTTGTTTTTTTTGTTTTGTTTTACTGTGTGAGTACCATGAAAAGCCATTTGCTGTTTCTTAAGCCTCTAGACTTCATTTCAGGTGAGTTGGATTTAAGGCATTGGATCTTCAGGCAGTTTTGAGCCTTAAATCTACATTTAATAATGGCCTTTACGTTACCTGAAAACATACAATTGCTATTTTTTAAATGGCAGATATTTGGAAATAACTATATAAAAGCATCCAAGTAAGCCTAAAAATAAAGAGATTTTGTTTTACTGGCTGAAGATCTAACTGGGGTACACATTTGCAATCTGGGAGGCACTGTGAGTGTTTTTGTGCTCTTTGCACACACTGGCAAGCTTCGTGTATGTGCTTGCCGTGGGGACATCTCTCCCTAGTCAGCTGTCTGGATGGGCTCCCTGCATGATGTCAAAGAAGTATCCCTCCTTTGCCTACTTAGATCTAATGTGTCTGATTGTATTAAGAGGATTTTTAGTGATAGAAATGTGAGAAAATAAGCAGATGAAAAAAGAATGCTTATTAATTTCAGGAAAGACAAAAGCATACAAGAAAGGAAATGGAAATCATGCTTTGCCTAGCCCAGCTGTGGACAGTATTTATAATATGAAAATAGAGAGGAAAAAAGACCACCCTTTTCTCTAACTGAAAGTTTTGGTTTAGCGGTGGAGGGAGGAATAGAAAAAGGGAAGTGTATTTGGTCAGAAGGCGGAAGGGTGCTTGGGGAAGAGCTTAATCCTCATCTTCTGTGCTGGGAAGTCAATAGATAGTTTCTAAAACTGAAAAACGAAAACCATGGTATAAAGAGATTCCGTAGCAATGTGCAGACAGATAGAAGAAACAGCTAAAGGAGTAGAAAGTGGTTTCTCAGCCAAGTGCGCCAAGGACAGAATAGCAGAGTTGCTGTTCTTCATTATGAACTGTATAAGATGATGTCATTATTTAACCCACCTACATTTACTGCTTTGATTAAAATTAAGCACACCAGTTCTGAGATGTGTAGTCTATTAGATATTAGATAAATGAGTGATTATGTATTTTTTTAATGTGTGCTTTGTATCTGGATTGTGCTTTAAGTTAGAACACACTTTTTCCAAGGGATAGCAGTGTTTAAACTTGTGCTTAAGCTCACTGTGGGGGTGAGTGAGGCCTGCATAATGGCAAAGGTAAAAGAACTTTCTAGAGCCACTTGGATTTCTAAGCCATCAGAAGCTTTTTTTCTCTTGCTTTAAGATACGCTTTTTGAGCACTAAATACACATTTGCTTCTGCTGCAGCATAGCGTCTGGTGCCCCGCTGACACGATAAGCTTCAGTTCACCTTTCTCGCTTTTTCTATGTTAATGTGCAGCCTACATTGTCATTAGGAATTTTCAAGAGCTCACTGTGGTACAAGCACGGCAAACAGCCCCTCCTAGATAAAGCCGCTGCCCAGTGTATCACCATTAAAGAATTCTATATCTAAGATAATGGTTTTTCTTTCAGAGATTTACTTGGTATTACCTCTTAATTAAATTGTGTCATTGTATCTGAGGGTACATGTTCAGAAGCTTTCAGGTCAAGAACGCCCTCCTCATAAACCTGACAAATAAAGAAATGAGTATATGTCGCATGTATTTTATATTTTTCCTTTTTTCTCAGCTCTGCCTGAAGTATTTGGAATTGGGAGAGCTTCCACTGTATACTATCAAAGACTCTTCCTTTCTAAGTCATAAGGTTTTTAATTTGAAAGTGGGAACCTGCACCTTAGGGTAGGATCTGCCCCTGGACCGCTGTCCCTGCTGTCGAGGTGTGAACTGACTACACAGGTGTTGTGGGGGACGGGGAGGCCCCAAATGTAGAATCTAATCTGTTGTCTCCGATTTCCACTCCAGGAGAAGATCCCTTTTCAAAAAACTAGCCAAGCAGCCTTCTCCTTTGCTCCACACCAGCCGAAGTTTCTCCTGCTTGAACCGGTCCCTGTCATCAGGGGAGAGCCTCCCGGGTTCCCCCACGCACAGCTTGTCTCCCCGGTCCCCCACGCCCAGCTATCGCTCCACCCCCGACTTCCCATCAGGTGAGCTAGTCTCCTGGCCCACACAGCAAGGGAGAGTTGAGAGGTGGTCAGAATCACCATGTGAGCTCCTGAGGGCCAGGAGGCTTATTCCAGGTTAATGAAAGGCGGTTGAGGATGTAGACGGTAGCGAACAGGATTTATAGGGCAGTCGTGAGATGTGGTTGTTTAGAACATTAAGGCAGGAAGTACTGGGTTGGACCCTGATGTGGGGAAGATTTATCTGAAAAGCATGTATTCATTAGAGTTAAATGCTGAGACAATTTGCTGACCTTTATCTGAGCTGATCGAAAAGAGTTTGGGTTGGAAGCATGGAAAGAAAAGGGAAGGAGTCCATTGCTCATGGCTTTCTGTTTTCTACCCACAGGTACTAATTCTTCTCAGAGCAGCTCCCCAAGCTCTAGTGCCCCCAATTCCCCAGCAGGGTCAGGACACATCCGACCCAGTACCCTTCATGGTCTGGCCCCCAAACTCAGCGGACAGCGCTACCGGTCAGGAAGGCGCAAGTCGGCTGGTAGCATCCCCCTCTCCCCGCTGGCCCGGACGCCCTCTCCGACGCCACAGCCCACCTCCCCCCAGCGGTCACCATCCCCTCTGTTGGGACACTCACTTGGCAATTCCAAGATCGCTCAAGCCTTCCCCAGCAAAATGCACTCCCCGCCCACCATCGTCAGACATATCGTGAGGCCAAAGAGCGCAGAGCCCCCAAGGTCCCCGCTGCTCAAGCGCGTGCAGTCGGAGGAGAAGCTCTCCCCCTCCTATGGCAGTGACAAAAAGCACCTGTGTTCCCGCAAGCACAGCTTGGAGGTGACCCAGGAGGAAGTGCAGCGGGAGCAGCCTCAGCGGGAAGTGACCTTGCAGAGCTTGGAGGAGAACGTGTGTGACGCGCCCTCACTCAGCCGCGCCAGGCCCGTTGAGCAAGGCTGCCTGAAGCGCCCTGTCTCCCGGAAGCTGGGGAGACAGGAGTCTGTGGACGAGCTGGACCGAGAGAAGCTGAAGGCCAAGGTGGTAGTGAAGAAACCAGATGGGTTCCTGGAGAAGCAGGAACCCTACCAGAAATCCCATGGACTTGGTAGTGATTTAGAAAACCTCTCAACTTTGAGGCTGGAAGAGAGAGAGAAGAAAATATACCCAAAGGCTTTAGAAAGGTCAAACCATTTGGAAAACAAAGGGGCCTTGCAGGAGACCCAGTCCCTGGGCAGTCTACTGAAGGGGGCTCTTCACAAGCAGGCCAGCGTTCGGGTCAGCGAGGGGGTGACCTCAGAAGGGGCAGCAACGGGCCATGTCCTGGCACCCGGGGACCACAGCCAGGGCGTCTGTGACTTCAAGCGCACCTCTGCTGCCAGCACCCTCCAGGATAGTGTCTGTCACTCCACAGACAGGTCCAGCTCCACGAAGGGGGAGAACGTGGAGAAGGCCTCCCAGGCCAAGGATTGTCTCCGATGTGAGAAGTTAGACAGCAAACTGGCCAACATCGATTACCTCCGAAAGAAAGTGTCACTTGAAGACAAAGATGACAGCCCGTGCTCTGTGCTCAAGCCCAAGATGACCTCTAGTGTCCACGAAAGCCTGCCTGGGAACCCAGTCCGGGCTGTGGGTGGACAGCAGGAGGCCCTGCCGGCCTCTGAGAGCCGAGCGTTCATCAGCAGTGCCCACCCGGCTCAAATCAGTGCTGTTTCTTTTGTCCCTCTCAAGGCCCTCGCTGGCCGGGTGGATGGTGGAGTGGAAAAGCCGGGCTTGGTCACTCCGGAGTCACCTGTCCGCAAAAGCCCCTCTGAGTATAAGATGGAAGGGAGGTCCGTGTCCTGCCTGAAGCCGATTGAGGGCACCTTGGATATTGCGCTCCTGTCTGGACCTCAGGCCTCCAAGACAGAGCTGCCGTCCCCGGAGCCTGCACAGAGCCCCAGCCCAGCCAGTGATGTGGGGCCCTCTGTGCCACCAGCTCTCCCCAGCGGCGGGGGCATGAAGGGTGACACAGCGGGTCAGAGGGAGCATTCCCCTGCCAGCCTCAGGATGAGTAAGTCCTACCTGCTCGAGTCCCGGTTCCCATCCTCTAGCCGGGCTCTCCAGAATTCACCAGCAGCTTCCTTGCCTGAGCCAGATCTAAAGCGGGACAGGAAAGCTTCCCATGCTGCCAGGAGCCCAGTGACAGTCATGGAAAGCAATCCCCAGCAGAAGGAGGGGGGCCCCAGCAAACACCAGGACCACAGCCCCGATATTAAACTCCTTCCCTTCCTGGGGCAGAACCCCCACAGCACTGACCCGTCCAGGTCCCGCAGCCTGCTGCCCCCTGAAAGTTCCCCCTCGAGAGAGAAGCTGAGCGGGAGGGAATCCTCTGAAAGAGGCCCTTCCGCAGCCAAAAGCGAGCGGTCTGCTGTGAGGGTTGACTCCCGAAGAGACGCCTCCACCGAGCTGTGTCCTCCAGTAGCTGCTGAAACCAGTGACGATTCCAGAAACGTCCCCTCGGGGGGGAGGCCCCACCCTGACTGCTACACACAGCCCCACCCCACAGAGAAAGCATCGGGGCCTTGTGGCAAAGCCAGCCACAGAGATGGCCGCGTTGAGGTGAGGCCGCTGGCGAGGGCGGAATCTCATTTGCCTTCAGCAGGAACTCCTTCTGAGAGGGAGCTGGGCAGAGGAAGAGGTGGCACGGAGCCCCAGCCAGAAGCCCCTCCTGCCCGGCAGTCCCAGCCGCCACCTGGCCCTGAGAATGGGAAAAGAGACCGCCTCTCTGGTTTCCCCGTCTTGCCGAGAGACAGTCCCAACGAGCTGGAAGGGAAGGAACAGCCTCCGCAGAAGCATGTCAGTGGTAGCTCTCAGCCAGTCCCAGTCACCAAAGAACTGCACGGCCTGGCGGCTCGACCGCACAGCAGCTCGCTGAGCCACTGCTCAAGCGGAGAGCCTGGGAGCAAGCCCTGTGCTGCAGAACCCAGCCTGGGCCTCCAGGGCCCTCCGAAGCTGACCACAGCACACAGTGAAAGCAGCAAGCACAGGCCTGGCCCTGACCCGAGCCCTCCAAAGTCGAAGCACCCAGACAGGGCCCTCTCCTCCCAGAAGCCAAGCGGTGGGCCTGCAGTGGGCAGAGAGCCTGGTGCTCAGCCCCCTGTTGGCCCCAGCCGAGAGGGGAAGGGCTGCAGCAAGGGCGTCTTGGAAGCGTTCCCTGCCCTCCCAAACTCCCAGAACACAGCTAGCGATGCGATGGGCCAGGGACGAGGTGGACCCTCAGTCCCACTGCAGGCCGAAGGGGGTCTTCTAGACGCCAGGCTGAAACCCGCCAGTGGTGGGCATCCCCCGGAGGGGCTAGAGAAGCCCACGCTCCTGCCATGGCAAGGACGCCCAGGAGGTGATGAGTTGGTAGACCAGAAACCCGCCACTGTCAGTGAAAAGCAAAACCTGTCTCCAAAGCACCCCAAACCATCCACTGTGAAAGATTGCCCACCTCTGTGCAAACAGACAGACGCAAGTCCAAGTTCACCGGCCGCCACTACCACTGACAGGAAGTCTGAGGGCAGGAAATGCACTGAAGCACTTTATGTCGCCACAGACAGTGGGAAGCCTGAGGCCAGCCTTCCCCTGGGACCCGGCGAGGCCAGGCCAAAAGGCACAGAGAGGCCAGCAGCTGCTGTTGGGAAGGGCTTGCCAGAGGCCAAGGGGAAAGGGCTGAGTGCCCAGAAGCCACTGAGTGAGGCAGGCAAGCCCAGTGGCATGAAGCGGTCACCCTCGGCCACTGGGCAGAGCTCTTTGCGATCCACTGCCCTCCCGGAGAAGTCTCTGAGTTACTCCTCCAGCTTTCCCGAAGCCAGACCGGGGGCGCGAGATTCCACCACGAGTGGCAATGACGCGTCTTCCACCAAGGCAGGCGGGGCTGCGGCTAAGGCCCTGCCTGGGGGGGATGGCAGAACCCACATGACCAAGAGTGATTCCTTGCCATCTTTTCGGAGCCCCACCGTCACTCTGGAATTGCACCACCCTGGCCCGAGTGTGGCGGGGTGCGCCGGCCACCGGGACAGGGCTCTGTCAGTAACTGCCACCGTAGGAGAAACCAAAGGGAAAGAGCCTGTCCCAGCCCAGCCCCCTCAGACTCGGAAACAGAACCCGGGCAGAGAAGTCACCAAGGTGTCCCCAGCTCCAAACCCTGACCGGCCCATCGCCCTTTCTTCCGAAAAGGACTTTGTGGTCCGGCAGAGGCGGGGGAAAGAGAGTGTGCGTAGCAGCCCTCACAAAAAGGCCTCGTAGTGGGGCAGGCCCCAGGCCGGACTGGGGAGACCCAACCTGAATGTGTACCTGAGTCTTGACTACCTTTCGAAACCAGCACTGTGTGGCAACGCCCGCCGGGCAGAGCCTGGAGCCTCACTGCGGACGGGGAGAGGGAGAGAAAGTCGGAAAGAAAGAGGGGACCTTCTTCCAATTGCCTTCCCGATCGTTACCGGTAAAACTGTTACCAGATAGTGTTTGTACAAACAACAACAACGGAATAACCTTTACAGTTGAGGGTTGCTGAGGAAAAAGATTTTCTCTGTAAATACCTAGCGATGTGTTTGGTTTGGGACTGAGAGTCGGTACCTTGCTGCTGTGATTGCGTTGTTTACCACAGCTTTGTTTTGTTTTCCCAGTTAAGACTTTTGCTTTACCACTTATCATAACGTAGTAATGAAGCAAAACAGTTAAAATCGGGTGTATGGAAAAGTAGAGCTACGCTCCTATTCGTGTACATACACACCCACCCACATGTTTTGGTCTGTGGTTTAAGAGAATATTTCAAGGCTACATTTTTCTAAGTTAAAGCATTCTAAGTAGAGTTAAAGGTGGAAGAAAGTCCTAGATATAGTAGATCGTGAGTTTTTGTGTGTACTTTTCAGGAGAGATTTTGGTAGTACTGTATCTGGCTACCTGTGTTTCCAGATCCGAAAGCAAGAACTACCCTAATCACCGCAATTGGAAGCTTTCCTCCATTAGGAATGGCCGGAACCAAGGGAGCTAACCATTGTCACTGCACAGCCATCCCAGTGGATGTTCTGATCCTGGGTCCAACTGTCTGAAAGGCCAGTTGTCCTTGTCTGTGAGTGTGTGGGGGGGGTCTTCACCCTCGCTGAAGTGCGGGCTATAAACACACGTCAACTTTATTGCTCTTACTTTCCCTTCTTTTTCTTTCCACGCTCTTAAACTCAGGCCTTTATGCTATGAGTCACTAGTCCAAGAAGCACACATTTCGTAGGACTTTTGCACCAGCCCTGCTCTTGAACAAAAAGGAAAATTACTGGCCGCACACGAATCTGACAGTGCTTAAATCGAGTAAGAAGGATCAGGCATTGGAAGAGGTTCTAAATTTTGCTTTTTTGAGGGGAAGAAGGGGGTGGATTTTGGCATCATAGCATATATATTAATGAATAATCAGGACATCAGATACATTTTAATACATAGCTGGGGCCTTATGTTGTAGATGAAGCTTGCTGTTTTTAGCAAGTTCCTGGGTTTCACATTCATTTCTGACGCATCGAGTAGCTCCATACATTACATAACACGATCTCTTTATTTGTATGCAAAAAAAAAAAAAGATACTGTATTAATAAAGAGCAGCATTTTTTTAATTAAAAAAAAAAGACTCGGTGGAGCTATTTGGTGCTTGAATGTGTCCTTTTTACTTTTGCTAAGCCTTATTTAAATTTTGTATACCATGGAATATGTAGAATTCGTCAAATCATTTTAGTGCTGAGGGGGTTTTTTGTTTGTTTTTGTTGCAGTTGTCCTGGTGGCTTGTTTTGTATTGTAAGACGACACTTGCTGACATAAATACTAAAGGCACTAAGAGAAAATACACACAGATAAGTCTTTATAAGATGTTTGGGATCCATAGCAGGATGTTTTTGTTTTGTTTTTTAAGAGAAAAAAATATTACCAATAAATACTAATTCAGCACCCAAACCCCCTCGGATGTCTTAGTATCTTCAAGCTATAAAATTGTTCCTCTAAGCACAGCCTCTGGATTGTAAATTATTTAGCGAGGCTGTAAACCCTGCTCCCAAAAACAAAGGCATAACTTAACTGACTGCTTGGTTGTCCTTCATTGTACAATGAGATGGCAATAAAAAATAAAAAATAAAAAAGTCTGCTCCTTGCCCCTGATTTTTTTTTCCCCATGTAGTTTCAGCTCTTCCTCATCGCTCTGTCGTGAAATTGTAGAAGAAACAAGTATTGTAAAAGAACTCAAATGGGTTTCCAAAGTGGTCTCAACATTTATAATTCACATCTGTTTGGTGGTTGTCATAACCCAGTCTTCTGTATCCAGACACCTCGACAGATCTATCGGGGAGTAGTTCATGGTTTACAGCCTTTGCTTTTTAACTGTCCAGTTTCCTTTAAAGCACAACTAGCTGCTCGTTTACAAATGATATTTTTATGTATATTTTGTATAGTGTATTATCATTTTTGCCAAATATGTTTTTGCATTTTGGATGAGTAAAGAGTACTTCAGGTTGCATTCATGTAATACCTGTTTGTTGTTGTAAACCTCTCCAATCAGCTGGTAGGAATTCTCCTGTGTTCTCTCCGGTCAGTCTCCTGTGATTGTAAGATGTGCTCCTCGGTAGAACTCCCAGCTGTAGGTTGACCAGCTTCAAAGTCTGTTAGGATCTGTGCAATAAAGTGTTTGCAGTCTTATTTTCTCTAAGAAGTTCCCTATGGATGTCCTAATTGTTGTATATTGAACAAATATTTATACTTATGCAGTTGCATAACATTGAAATAAAAATTTAGCATGAAAAGATAACGACTAATGTGTTCTTTCCTTATGTGTATACATACATCTCTAAAATGTTACTGAATATAACTGTATGTTATGGGAAGTATGCGGCTTTGCAGATGGCTTTTTATGGAGGGGAATGGTTTACTAATTTTTCTTTATTTTATTTATTTGAGGAGGGGGAGAGAGCAAGAACAAGCAAGTGGAGAGGGAGGGGGAGATGCAGACTCCCCACTGAGCAGGGAGCCTAATGCAGAACTTGATCCCAGGACCCTGAGATCATGACCTGAGCCAAAGGCAGACATTTAACTGACTGAGCCACCCAGGTGCCCCTAATTTTTTTTTTTAACTTACACAAATGCTTTCTTCTTAAAGATTAAGTCTTCCTATAACGCCTTCCTATGTTTTCTACCAACCTTATTCCTTGCCTGCAGAACTTGACAGCTTCCACACCACAGTCACTGTCTCCATTCGGTCTCCTTCTGGGGGACACCAGTTCCTTCGGTTCTCCGAAAACTTTCTTCCATCAATTGCATTTTGCCCTGCTTCATTCATTTCCTCTCTTCCTTTCTCCTTCCTCGTAATCAAAGCCGTTGAAACCACCAGAAATGAAAGAAGCAGCCTAACATTTATTGTGTGTGTGTGTGTGTGTGTGTGTGTGTGTGCATGCATAGTGCTGGGCAAGATACTTTTCATCTTGCATGTCATTTGAGCCCCAACCCAGATGGTAGCAGCATCCCTATTTTACAGATGAGGAAATAGCCCCAGACAGATGATGTAATTCGTTTAATATACACACTGTAAAGAGAGTCTATATTAGCATCCAGATTTTTTTTTTCTGGCTCTAAAGCTTTTGACCTTTCTAAACATCTCCAGGTGTCATGTGGTTGCAATTCAGGTCTGGGCTCCTCTGTGAATGCTCGAAGCCATCTCATTGTCTCTTTACATGCAGAAAAATCATACGGGGCAAAATTACATGTTTGGTGATTGGGGGGAGACCTCAAGCCAAGGCAGCTAATCATTCTCTGTAATAGGGCTCCTTTATTAATCCTAATTAATCAGTTGGCAATTTCCCAACTAGCATTTTCGGTTCACATCACAAATGTAACATGAAGAAGTGTAGCTTAATATTAACTACAGAAATCTGCTTCCTTCCATACCGGCCAGTAATGAAGCACTCAAGGGTAGGGCAGCTCTCTAAATATAATTTCCCACCTACCAGTATGGTCTTAACCCATTCTAAAAGCAGTGAGTTGTGTTAGTCCTCTTTTTTTCTAGGTGTATGCCCATGAATATTCTCCACGTCTTGTCTATCTACAAAAGCTAGAAATGACCACGGCTTTGTTGAACCTCGGTTTCATTCCTTTTTGCCTATTGAAAGTCAGTCAGTCTGGCTCAGATTCAAGTTCTCTGGCAGTTCAGACTCCTTGGACCACGGGCTGGGATCCTAGCACCAGTCCTCAAGGAAAAACGTGCAATGACATCCCACTGATTTCTGGAACCATGCCTTCCAAAAGCTCCCCGAACTTGACTTCCCTTTGTCCTCCATGATGTGCCAGTCAAGCCTGTTCTGATGTAGAGAAAAGAACGATCTGCTGTCTATGGTTACTAGATCTTGCCGCACACAGCTTTGCAGAACATCTATTACTATGGTGCAGCTGAAAGCCTGTGACAAATGCTCAGCTCCTGTTTCATTAACACTGCCTGGAGACGGCTGTCAGTAGCCCGGAGGTGAAGGATGAAGGTGTTCGTGGGGCCTGAAGCAAGCGTGATGCGTTGACTGGGGCTTCATATGTCAGCCTGCTAACACCATAACCTCAAGCCCTAACCTGTCTAAATAAAAATCCTTTGCCTGAAAATTCTGTCCCTCTGGAATACATACACCATGTTACACAGTGCCATGAAGTGCCATTCCCAGGCTGGAGACAGATTGACTCTTTGGGGGACCAGGGTGATCCCTGCAGATACCTGCCCACATCCTTCAGAGTGGTGCTGGCCTGTAGTGGGAGCCCCAGCTCCTCAGCCCACTGCTCCGTCCACGCGGGCGTCCTTAGAACAACTATGGCTCCCTGACCTCAAGGAAAAACACAGAGCCTTAGGAAAAGGCTGCCTCATTTTCCAGTTCCTGTAAATTCTCACAACCAGTGACCTCTCTCTTCTTCTTGCCCTTGTTTGTAGAAACAAAAGAAGTCTTTCTTCAATGACAAAACTCATTTTCAGTGCCTAACGTGGTCATAGGAGGCAGATTCGAAGTACAGAGATGAAGAAAAAGGAATTGCTGCGATCCCACCAGGTGTTGTCATTCTTCAATTTATATAGGTTTTTAACTTTTTTCAAAAAACTTAAATAACAGGGGACATGATGTTGGCCGACCTCTCTGGTTGAGTATTAAATCACAAATATATTTCAATATCTATAAATACGCTTCTGCAATGTTGTTCACGATGGCTGCATGGCATTTCATTTTATGGATGTGCCATATTGCTTTCCTTCATGGCAGGGAACCTCAGATGCAGACGGTTGAGGACGTCTTGCTCTCCAGTTCTCGGCCAGTTTATGCCAGAGTTCATTGAATCTATCCCAACACTTCCTTCCACCCACTAGGCAGCCATGTGAATTAAATGGTTTATCTTCTTGTGTTCTTACAAAACAGGTATGGTTTTGTATCCATGTATTTTTAATGTCTAAAAATGATTTGTTAATGTGTCATTTGGCCTTTGTTTTTTTCCCATCAAGCTCTCTGTTTGGTTCACAAACTGGCCCCTGTCCCGGAAGAGGAAGGAGAGGCAGAAGGAAGAGGCAGGTCAGTCCAGGTTGGTAGGTGGCAGGTTTAATAAACAAGGAAACTTGTATATGAGGCTTGTGTTGGGTGACCACAGACAGGTAGATCTCTGCACCCATGTGCCAGAATCTTTGAAGTTTATACAGACCTCTTAACAGGGTTCAGGTACATGTGCCGTCCAGATCGACAGCACGTGGCTCCCTCCAGACTGCTCCTTCAAACCAGTTCGCCTTGTGGGAATGGTGGGTAGAACGTCCATTCCAAGAACGGGAGGGCATGTGGAGCCTCTGATGGCGCAGGTCCAGCTCATGGGTCAACCAGTAGTCATGTCCTATGGATGACCTCCTCTAACACCGTGTGTTTTAGGTTCCAATACACGGCCATAGCTATATCTAACCCACTGTTCCCAACAACTGTATAATACCCATGGTGGGAATCTTCCACATGTACCTACCCATTCTCCTGGTAATGAACAATCAAACTGCTTTGAACATCCTCCTCCATAAATAATGCCGCACTAAATATTGTGGAAATGTGAGATTTTCTTGGAAAATACACCCTCGCAGAATGTGTGGGTCACATATTTAACTTGACTAATTGTTGTCACAGGGTTCTTGAAAGGCTTCACCTATCTATATCCATAAGCCACGCACATAGTTCCTATAACCTCACATCCCTACCGATGCTATTATTCAGCTCTTTCTTTTTACTTGACTAATAGATATAAAGGGAGACCCAAGCTGTTGAATGAACATACAAGGAAAAGGAGGAGACAGATGGATACTCTGGTGGCCCCTGTCCTCTGCCAACTTTTGTGGGATCTAATGCCTTGTCTTGAACAGTCACATGCTTAGAGAATATCACAATTTGGGGAGATGAGAGTTCAGTGAAATTCACTGTTTAATTTTTCATAAACAGTAATGACTTTTTAAAAATAATCTGTAGATTAGTTCTTTCTTTTCTCAAGACCAGCATTATTCAATAAATGATGTCATACTGTAAGTAGAAGGGATGGAATGGGAGTACGGGTGGAGGGTAGTAGGGGAGCACCAGAGTTTAGCAGCAGAGTCTTGTGGCCTGGCAATTGTAGCAAGAGAATAATAGGCTGCATGCCCTGGGATGTCTCACCCTTGGATTTGAAGGCTCCTTAGTCCCTTATTCCCATTATGTTACAAAATTTCCTTTTGGAGAACATTGAACAGTTCTTCAATTCATTTGATTCATGGAGCCTCACATGTGACTCAGCTCTTTATTGATGAATATAAGATTAGGGAAGGATATTTTGCATGCGTGAAATCATTTGGCCTAGAGTCTAGAGCCAAACCCAGTCTAACACAATTCCAACATCTAGGGGTTAGGCAGAGGAATCTATTTGATGATTCTGGCCGTAAACCAGTATCTGGGAGCCATTCTCTGAAGCCTTCAAGCTAACCTCACCTTCCCCCTGTGAAACATTCTAACTCTTAACTTTCTAGGCAATTGATTCTGGTTAAACACCCACGATCCCCAGTTGTGACTTGCTTAGAACTCATGACATTCTTTCTTGGTGTGTCTCAAGTTAACTTTTTCTTCAGCATTCAAGCGAGAAAACCATGGCAGCTGCCCCGTTTGCATCTTATACAAAAAATATTTAAAAGCCATTTATCTCATACTTTGTAAACTTCAAAATTGCAAATGATACTTAGTGAGGAATTGGATGAGTAGGAATGAGATGCGAGTTTCCTGTCTGGGAATTCTACAGATACTGCCTATGTTTGGGTCTGTGCTGTGTTCGGGTTAGCAGTGATGGCCCCTGGCTCACGGGAAAGGTATAATTTGCCACCAGACGGTGGGAGTTGCAGCTCACACAAAGAGTCCTCTGTGATGGAGGCCAGGCAGCTTTTATGGACTTCAATGCTATTTGCTTCAGTACACTTTGAAATGCAGGGTCAGCTCACTGAGCTACAACATGCAATAATAACACATTTTTATAGGAGTAGCTTGTCAGAGCAGTAACAACATGCGATACATAAAACCAATAAACACACCATGTCTTCAGATTCTATCCTAGTAACCAGGATAAAGCAATAAAACTGACAGCAGCTATCAAAAAAGCTCCCTTTCTGACATTGCAGGGTGAATTTACTGTTGCTTAGAACAGAGGAGCTGTCACAAAGCCTTAGATCAGCGTGCAGTTATGGAATAGCAAGTTGCATGACATGGAAGGGGCGCGTGCCTGATTTAGATGAAAGCAAGATGGGCAATTACATTTTGCTGGGCCTTAGGACCCCACTGTCTTTCATGTGATGCAATGTGCACCAATGATATCCCAAACAGAACACTGTGTTTTTGTTCTTCCACATGAACTACTGTGGAGGACAGTGTGGCTATGGAGTGGTAAGTCAGCAGTTAGCATTTCCTGTCTGCAGCTTAAATCCTGAAGAGCCTGAGTTTGCTAGAATGCACAGGGAACTCAGTGGCTTGGTTCTTAGACTGGGTTCAGAGAGCCTGGACTTCCATACTCTGTGTTATGGATAAAGGGAGGACGGAAAGCATGAAACCAGCAAAGAAGGAAGGAAGCAAAGTGAGGGAAGGAGAGCAGGAAAGAAGGTAAGAAACCACAAAGAAAGAAAAAGGAAAGAGAAAGAGAGAAGGGAGGGAGGGAGGAAACAGAGAGCATGGTGTTTGCATCTTCACGGTGACTACCAGGAATATCTCCCAGAGTTTCCAGAGCTGATCAGTTCGTTTGCTACAAGCAAATGAACACAATCAATGAAACAAATTGACTGTGTGTCCTGCTCCCTTCCCGCTTGACTTGTCAGAGGTGAATGGCTCCAGTACGACAGTGGGCCCCATGGGCTGCTGGAGTTGGCAGGGGTGCTCTCTCTCGACTTGAGAAGGTTGGTTGCCTGAATTCTTTTTTTTTTTTTTTAAAGATTTCATTTATTTATTTGACAGACAGAGATCACAAGTAGGCAGAGAGAGAGGGAGGAAGCAGGCTCCCCGCTGAGCAGAGAGCCCAATGCGGGGCTCGATCCCAGGACCTGGGATCATGACCTGAGCCGAAGGCAGAGGCTTTAACCCACTGAGCCACCCAGGTGCCCCGAAGATTTTATTTTTATTTATTTGTCAGAGACAGAGGGAGAGAGAGCAAGTGAGCACAGACAGAGGCAGACGGAGAAGCAGGCTCCCTGCAGAGCAAGGAGCCCGATGTGGAACTCGATCCCAGGCCGCTGGGATCATGACCTGAGCTGAAGGCAGCCACTCAACCAACTGAGCCACCAACTGAGCCACCCATGGTTGCCTGAACTCTTAAACTAACCTTGCTTCTAGGTCCCTAGAATGAGGAGACTTTCCTGTAGCAGCTGTTAGGAAGCCGCCCAGAATAGCCCCACTCTGCACACCAACGGATCCCGGCCAAGGCTGCCACACCCACTTCTGTGACAGGTCCCTCCTGAGCCCACGACTCAGTGAAAAAAGGCCTTGGTCACTGCCAGACTCAAGGCCAATCAATACCAACCCACGGTGGCTCGAACTGGTCTTCTATGAATAGTGCCCCACCATTCTAGCAGGGGAGAAAGGTAGATGACAGGCGAGGCCCAATCTCCTCATATTTCTAGCCTGCCCTTTCTCTTTCCACACACATGTTTAAATGACAACATGTCCAATGCTCCCTCAGGAAAGTTGAGGAAAGCTTCCTTTTCAGGTATCTGTTTTCCCAAATGCTGATATTTGAGATAATTAAAGCAGCTAATTGTGTGATGTGTCATTTCATCAGCAGAGTGGTACCCAGCCTGCCCCTGCTGGTCAGGTCAAGGTTCCCTAGAGCTCAGGGGGATAAGGTACCCATTTATCTCTGCCACCTCTCTTGGCTTTGAAGGAAGGATGCCTGTGAGCCCAAGAGTTGGAAGTTACCTGAGGATGGGGAACAAGGTGTAGGTTCTTGGACACTTTGGCCTACTTCCAGAAAGTGAGGGGAAATGGACAGACACTTCTGAGTAACACTGAGATAGCATGCCCACTAGTAGGCCCTGGGTGAACTGTGGCCTGGGAGTTAGTGGGGAATCCCTACTTCTTAACATACTTCAGGGTGGCAACAGGGTAATGCCAGTGAGACACCCACCCTGGGTGCTAAATTTAAGGGGGCACCAAAGAACTCAGTAATGAAGATAATATTTCATGCAACATTAAATTAAAAAACTGATGCAAAATATCAACCATGAGCAAAATATCAAAATTTTAAACAAAGTCAGGCTCAGATTTTTTCCCTTTTGTCTCAGGTTCTAATATGGTTCAGCATGGGACTATTATTATGGATCCTGTTTTTTAAAATGTTGATATTTTATTTACCATGTATTTCTTTCATTAAAGTTTCTAAAATACTGTTTTATGTATATATATACATATATATATATATATGTTTTATATATATAAAAAAATAAAATGTTTTTGTTTTGCTTACTGAATTTTTTTGTTTCCCCCTTAAGTTTTGCACCCAGGAGAACTTCTGAGAAACCTGGGCCTCCCATGCAGGACTGCACAAAAAACAAAACAACAACAACAAAAAAACCCCTAAGGCTAACAGAGCTTTTGCAGTAGAGGTTTGTGGCATTTCGTCAGCATTTCCTGTCTTTCCTGCGGTTCTCAGGGATACAGAGGTAAAGAGAGCTTGCTCCCCAAGTTTCTACTCTGTTACTATGTCACACTCTTGTGCCCCCATCTGAAGGGCTAATAAATTCCCATTGGATATGAACATTAATCAGTGTTATTTTCATAGCCAACCAGATTTTCATAACTCTGTTACCATCTCTAGCCTAAAATTAGTTACAGCACTTAAGACCATATAAATGTAACACCTGAGGGCAACAGGTTCCAGCTCTTGTCTACCAGTAAGACTATGGAAGATCAACCCGTACATGAGAATGACCCTTTGTACCTTGTAAGACTCAAGTCAAAACACTCTCCTCTTCCCTGTCCTCTCTCCCTCTCTACATTCAACAGTCTTGCCATCTCTTCTCCACTGGTGTAACCATTGCTGACACCCCCACCCTCACCAGAAGCTCAGTAAACCAGCTTATTGTTCTGGAAGGCTAGCCTACAACTATGCTTTTCCACCGGTTTTCAATGTAAATGTGCTGTCTTGATTGCTGTCCCAGGTGAATAGAGTTTTGAGAGCTGGCCTCGGAACCGAAGCACTATTTATTTCATAGCTCCTGTGGGAAAGAAGCTTCTAAGGACCAGACGTCCCAATGAGAAGAGCATTTGGACCACAGCCCATGAGTAAGGTAGGATTTATAACATAAGAGCAAGCGCCCCAGATAGGTAGAAGGAGCTTCTGGGGTTCTGAAGAGAGGGTGGCCAATGGAGCAAAACTCCTAGACGTTGGGGGCTTGGGGGCTAGTGGGGGTGCTTTTTTTTTTTTTTTTTTTCCGTAGCTGTTTGCACCTAGCTGCTTTGTAGAGGCATTAGAGACCCAAGGATTAAAGAGATCAATGAAGTCGATTTTAGGTCAGATTCATTTCTCGGCCTCTTCTTTTAAATTCGCTGTGTATCCCCTTTTCCATTTAAAGTAAGCTTTGAGACTTTATCCTCAACACATTTTTCAAGTAAATATGCCTTACTGAGGATTCAGAGCCAAGCACCATGTCCAAGCTGTGGGAGACAGAGTTTGGGTTGGGCTGTCAGCACTGCCTAACTGGAGGAGTTGATTTCCTCTCAGAGTCATGGTAGGAGCTGCTTCAAGGGATGTCCACAACCAGAAGGGAGATGGCTTCCTGTGCATTCCTCTCCTGGCCTTTCCCTGCCACGAGTCCTCCAACCACCTGCCATGTGAAGAAATGGCTCTGGGTCTCTCACAGCTATTGTTGGGCCCCCTAGCCCTAGTCAGTTTAAGTTCCAGGAAGGTTCATTAGCTCTAGGACTCAGAGAAGCACAGTGAATCCTTGCCCAGCTACAGGAACCAGTCCGAGAAGTCCGTCAGGCTGAAAAGGAACAGACAACTCTTCCCTTACTTAGGGCATTTTCATAAACATATTGGATTGACATCTCTAGAAGCGTTCGGCATTAAATGTGCTGGTATTTCCACCTTAGAAGGAATTTAACCGAAAAAATGAGCAGAATGGCAACCAAGAATAAAAATACAACAAGAAAGAAAATGCCCATGGCCGTAATCCCACAAGACAGTTTGACATCAGACAGCTTAACTCCCTTTAAAGATGGGGGGTTTGCGCACTTGGTGTCCTCCGAGCCCTCAAATTTCTGTAAGTTTTCTTTGTACCATGTTATAAAATGAATATTCGAACAAGTGCAGTCCAGGGGATTGTGACTTAAATTAATGGTGCTCTGCTGGGACAAGGTGGGGAGGAGATGAGATGGGATGACATGGATGTTATTGGCAGCCATATTGAGGTAGATTCCCTGAAGATGACTAAGAGCATCAATACTATTGCCCATTAGGTTGTTGTAGCTTAAGTCAACGTGACTCAATTTCCCAAGGCTCTGGAATGCTTGCTTGTCTATGGAGAGGAGGTCACAGGAAGATAAAATAAGAATCTCCAAGCTCCTCAAGGTCTGAAGTAGGTTGGTCTTTGAGATACTCCCATCTTGAAAGTGATTCCCCTGTAAATTTAGATGGCGGAGATCCACCAGACCTGTTAGAAGATGCTGATTGCTGGTATCCAGGAGACAGTGAGAAAGATTCAGAACCTGTAGGATATGGAGGTTTTGGAAAGGACTTTGTGGACCCTTAACATACCAGTGGGTAAATGCCAAATCTAGACCTTCTAGCCGAGGACATTCTTTGAACGCCTGACTCTGGAGTCCGAGAGGCTCATTGTAGCTCAGATTTAGGTATTGTAAGTGGGACAGGTTTTTGAGTTGAAGATTGCAGCAGTCAGAAGCCTCTATATCACTGTGGCTTAAATCAAGTTTCTGAAGATTTTCTAGTTTTTCCAAACAGCCGGCACCGAGGTCAAGTTTCCCCTTGTTGCCTTTGATAGAGAGGTCTAGAAGGGATGGAAAACTGGCAGCACTGATTTGACACAATTGGTCAAATCCGTTTACATTGAGAACTAATTTCTTGAGAGCCTCCATCCCCTTGATCCCAGAGGGGAGCTCATTTAAGTGATTTGCTGTCAGATCCAATTCCTGGAGTTGAGTGAAGCACCGAAATGTAGCAGATGAGATATCAGAGATATATTGTTTCTGTAGATTGATGCTTTCAACAGACATTTCACAAAGTCCGTCAAACATGGCTGAAGTAAGGTCTTCATCATCCGTGTCCTCATATGACCCCAGCCAGAGAGACTGCGTAGTAGAGTTCTGTAGACCTTTTAATACAACAGACAAGTTAAGAGTCCCTCCAAAATTCAAACTTTGGAAGATTTTTGAATGGAAAGCTCCAGCCTCGATGCCTTTAATGTTATTGCCATTGAAATTAAGGCTTAGGTTGGTGGTCTTCTCCAGAGCACGCAAGTCTTCACTAGAGAGGTAGTGTATAGCATTATTCTGAAAATCCAGAACTTTCAGATTCTGGGTTGGGAAGTTTTCTGGGAACTTAATGGAGGAAATATGGTTGCTTCCAAGATACAAGCTTTCCAAGTTTTCCAGATTCTGACTTGGGATAAATTCGAGATTGGATATTCCTGTTTGGATTAGGAAAAGATGCTGTAGTGACGTGGGCCCATTAAGAGAGGTTTCTGCCATGAATATCAGAGGATTTCCAGTCAGCACAATTGTGTTCAATTGATGATTGTTTTGAAAAGTATCTTCATGTACCCAGTTAATCTGGCACCTTGAAAAGGTAATAGTATTTAACAGTAATTAATTGGAAAAAAGAAAAACTCTGTCACAGTGACCTATATTAACAGCATCTTTTGTGTTTAGTAAAAACACTATATGTTGTTACTTGAAATAAAACATAAAAAACTTTCTTAAGTACCAACAGATCATCTGTGGAATTAATGGCTAGCCTCAATTCTGAAAACTCTGATTTAGAATTTTTTTCTGGATATCTTTCCCCTTTGGATTGAACTCTTTGAGGTTTGTGTTTGGACTCTAGGGAACAGTTAATAGTTTGATTCTAGGCAAAATCCAACTATTTACTATTTTAAGTAATATACAGTATGTTATATATAATGTATAATATAAAACATGATACATAGTATATGTATCTCATTCTAGGCAAATCACAACTTATCTCAACCTCTTTACCTCTTTTTTTAAATTTTTTATAAACATATAATGTATTTTTATCCCCAGGGGTACATGTCTGTGAATCGCCAGGTTTACACACTTCACAACACTAACCATAGCACTAACCATACCCTTCCCAATGTCCATTACCACACCCCCCTCTCACAACCCCCCTCCCCCCCAGCAACCCTCAGTTTGTTTTGTGAGATTAAGAGTCACTTATGGTTTGTCTCAACCTCTTTTGTTGTATCTATAAAGTATAGAAATGGTGAGTACTTTGAGGAACAGTTGTTAGTCAAATGATACATATGAAAATGCTCCATAGAAATATGGAACAGTAGAGTTTTCATCCTGGTATTAAACCTGAAAATACTGGATTATGCACGCACACATAGGTATGGGCATGTACGTGCATGCGCGCGCGTGCACACACACACACACACACAACTCCCCTGGAAATCAAGAAGGAAATTCCTTAGAAAAAGTTGGCATCCCTAGGAGCAAGTGAGCCCTGGAGCTAGCTTTGTCATATCTGCCAATGTCCACCAGTTCTAGGTAGCCTAGAGCCCAGGTTGTGATAAGCCACATGCATCATGGCAGGAGACAAAGGTTGGGGTCCAAGTGGGGTGGAGGTCCTATCAAAAACCTACAAACCACCAAGACCCGCAAAAAGGATTCTTTTAGTGGATGACCTTGAAAAAAAAGTTCATAGAGGGTGACCTTGAGGATATGTGTTTTTCTTGGCCATAGCTCTGGATAGAACAACAATAATGAGAGAAGTTTCTTCTGAGATTCTCGAACTACAAGCTTCCACTCCTGAGGATTGTGGCCTGAGTTGATGCTCCGTCTGTGAACCACCCAAAAGAAGCCCGTGTAGAAAATTGAGTTTCAAGCGACTCCAGGATGATAGTGACTTCAGGTAATTGGCAGAAGTAAACAGAAATTTCTTTGGGAGTAATATACCTACTTAATTAATTTTTAATATGGAAAACCTTCAAATTTACATAAAAGTCAAAATCATAGTACAATAAACTTTCATACATCTATCACACAGTGACAACGGTTCTTGAGATTTGGCCACATACACTTCTTTGCTTCTTCTGTTTCCACCTCTCCCTCCTAAATTATTTTAAATCAGATCCTAGATATCCTGTACATATTTTATTATGCATCTCCAAAAAATATAGGCTTATTTTCTATAGCCATAATGCCATTGTGTAATTCCAGGAAAGTATTTTAAACAATGATTTGCATCACGTTTCAAATGATAAATGAGCTCAAAAGTAACATTTCACTGAAGACATAAGGGAATTAGTTAGTTAAAGTCAGTTAAAAAAAATGTTCTACAGAGGGGCCTGCGTGGTACAGTCGGTTAAGCATCAGACTCTTGGTTTCAGCTCAGGTTGTGACCTCAGGGTCATGGCATGGAGTCCCTGTGTCAGGCTCTGTGCTCAGCATGACTCTGCTTGAGGTTCTCGCTCCCTCTCCTTCTGTCCCTCCTGCTCATGCTCTCTCTCTTAAGCAAATAAATAAATCCTTTTAAAAAATGTTCTACAGAATCAGGTTAAAACAAACAGCAGATACTGGAATTAAGAGGTACATCTGATAACATATATATATGATTTATAAAGAATATGTGATATACCTGATATATATTATCAGAATATATAATACCTATATTTCTATCAAACATGTGTTTGATATGTTTAAAGGAACAGTGTAAACCAATAATATGATGAAGGAAAAACTTATTAAAACTGATGTGATATATTTATAAAATGAAGTCACTGAAATTTACTGAAGTAGGAAGTTAACGAAATTGAAAAACCAAGGACAATTTACCCAAGAGATTAGACAAAGCTGAGGAGGATACTAATGGACTAAAAGTAGATGTGAGAAAATTACCTAGAATATAGTCCAAAATACCAAAGAGGTGGAAAACAAGAAGGGCATATTGACATATATGAAGGGTGGATGAGAAGATGCAGTATAAATCAAATCAGAGATCCAGAGAAGATGAAAGAGTAAATGGGAGCAGGCCAAGTTTCAAACCAATAGCCAGAATATTTTAGAATTGATAAAAGACACCATTAGCAGGTTCAAGAAGCCCAGTGATTTACTCAGTGTAGCACTGATATTACAGAGTGCCAAAGACGAAGAGAAACTACTGGAAACACCGAGAGAGGAAAGATGACTTGCATGTGTATGGTGATTACACAGACAGGTGACTATCTAGCTGCAACCAGGGGAGAATGGAACGACAGCACCAATGGGCTGAGAAAAATAACTACCAACTTGGAATCTTGTCAGGAGATACTGTCCTATTTGGTCCTATTTGTATCACCATTTGAAAATAACAGAAGAGAAGACCTAGAGTGTTCTAGCTGGACAAGCTATCCTGGCCCCATGCATTCCTTAGAAATGTGGTCAAACTCATTTCATCTAAAAGTGAGAAATGGTAAGGTAGAGGGAAAGTAAATATCTCAAGGGCACAAAGGGTAGGTAGTATAGAATGACCTCTGTCCCTGTCTGAAAAGGCAAGGCTTTGTCTCAGTGAGGTATTGCAAGGCAGCTAGTGGAATCTTGGCCATGGAGGTGGCTTGGGGTTCTCTGGGGGAATCTGGACTGGGAGTCAGGAGAGCAGAGTCCCAGTTCCCTTAATCTGTGACCCTAAGCAAACTCACAGAGTCTCCTTCAGCCTCTATTTCCTCATTGAACATGAGTTAAGTAATATTCAGCATGCCTACCTCCCAGGGGCAGTTATAAAGATGAAATAGTCTTGGGGATGTGAAGGCTCTGCCACTCTGGAGAAGCTCAGGTTGAGACAGCAAAGAAAAAGAGTTGCTGCAAGGGGGGTAGACCCCATTCACATGGAAAGCCCTTTCTCATCTTACACACACACACACACACACACACAGACACACGCACACACAAACATACAGGCATGGACACGCGCACCCGGGCATGCTGTATTTCCCTTCTGGTTTCTTCCCTTTTTTTCTTGTGATACTTCTGCCCACTGGTTCACGAACTCTGATTCAGCATTTGGAATCCTGTTTCTGCTTCTAAAATTAAATAATGGAACTCTTTTCTCAATCTAGAGGGGAAAAGTTAGTAGCTTATGTGTTTCTCCTGTAAATTTTTCTTAAAATGTCATCACCCAATATAAACTCTGGTATCTGATTTAATACAAGATTTGTTTTCAGTGTTGTTGTTTTTTTTTTAATCAGGATTCCTTAGAACTTCTTAACACTGCTGATGCAATCTAGTTTGAAAATAATCCACTTTTCTCTCTACTGACTGGGTTTTAAAAAATATTACATTTCACCTGCATAAAAACATTTCATGGGAAAGAGTAAACATGAAGGATAGATAGAGTGTCCCTGCGCTCCCAAAAGAAGATCCTGGAAACAATTTGAATGGAAGTTGTGTTATTACATAAGTAAAACATCAACTACAGACGAGGAACTCAGATACATACCTGGTTAAGTCCAAGAAGATCAGATCTACAAGTCTGCTGAAAGTTGTATTTTCAAGTGTAGGTAAGAAATTAAAGCCAAATTCCAAAAATTCTGTTGTATTTGGTAGAGTGTCAGGAACTCCCGTGAGACCTAAATTTTCACAGTTATATGTGTTGTTGGCTTCTTTCTGATGAGAGAAACAATGTAAATTCCTAACAGAGTTGGTAATTTGATCAACTAGCAAAATTACATTTATCCTTTGAGCAGCAATCTCACTTCTAGTGATCTTTACCAATTAGATACCTGCAAAGACACAAAGTGGCTCATGCAAAAGATTATTTGCTTTAGTCCTTTTTGTAATTTTTCTGATACCAAAAGATGGGCAATAACCAGCTTATTCATCAATACAGGACTTGTTGAATGAAATACAGTACATTCACAAGATGGAACCTTCTGCAGATGAAGACAGAATGAGGAAGATCCCCACATGCTGACATGGAGTGATATCCAGGTATGCTGTCAGGTGTAAAAAGCCAGGTACAGAATGCTCATATATGGCACGTAGTACATGGTATATGGTATGTAGTATGTTGCATATTTTATGCTACCTTTTCTGATTCAAATAAAGCATTAGGAAAAGACATTTTATAGACTATCAAGAAAACCTTGAGGATGGGCTATTAGAAGATCTTAAGGAATTGTGAATTTTGTTAATTATAAGTGCAATGTTCGTATTCTTTTGAGAAGACTTTTGAAGTATTTCTGGATAAAATGACTTGATGTTGGGGATATCCTTTAAAATACTCAGGGCAAAAAGAAAGGGAGGAATGGTTAGGTGAAATCAGTAGACAAAATATTGATTGTTGAATGTAGATATACATTCATGGACATTCTTTGTAACTAACAACTTCTTTATCTGCTTAGGATTTTCTTAATATTTAAGGAGGGCACGTGATGTGATGAGCACTGGGTGTTATATGCAACTAATGAATCATTGAACACTACATCAGAAAAAAAATTTTTTTAAGACACAATTTAAACAAACTAGCAGTGTGGCATAGCCTGTAGGTCATGAGACCATGCAACTTTGAAGCATGACTCATTTCTGGATCTTTGGAACCACAAGCTACTGATACCAGACCCCAGCATTGGGGAATAGCCATGCATGTAAGTTCAGAAGATCGCCTCATCCTAGGTTCCATGGGAGCCAAGTATTTTGAATTCTGCTAATCGCTGCTTGTTAGATGCCCTGCCTCACAAATCTTGGAACAACTAAGTGAAAGTGGGAAGGGGTTGGTCATAATTTATCTGGATGATGCCTTAGGATGAAGGGATGTGGGGTAGGATGAAGCTATGATGGGGTATATTTTGCATGAGGAGGCTCCCAAGAAAGAAAGAAATGATTTACAGAAAAGTATACCTGGGGGGAATCTCTCACCTCACGTCAGACTGCATGCAATTCCATCCACTCTTTCACACCTGCCTTTGCCCTCACCACACAGTGGTCCTACCAGAGACCCCACTGAGACTGCCCCAGTCTGGGCAGCACATGCCCCAGCAGACTGTAGCTCATCAGCTGTCCTCAAACTGACTTGCAAACAGTCCCGCTTTGCTGGAAACAGAAAACTGAGCACATTCTCCTTCACTGTGAAGCCTGATGTTGTAGAGATGTCACTATTTTCATTGCTTTCTGCTCAATTCCAGCTTCTGTGTAGTGGTGCTCATTTTTGCATGTGGAGTGACCATGCTCATCTACAGGAAATCACCAGTTTTCTTCTATGTAGTGATAATGTTATAAATGACACTAAAAATGCTGGTATTTCTATTTCCTTGCAATTCATTCTTCAGACCCATTTTAGAGACCCAGAGTCCTCTAGGCACTGCCACAGATCCACCTAATGTCCTTGACATGCACATTTTGCATTTAAAACTTAGATTTAGTGGAGTGGTGGGAAGAACACAGGTTGCTAGACCCAGTAGCTGCTAAGGTTTGGAACAGCTTTTCCAGTCTCCACTGGCATAACTGATGTCACATAACACTTAAAGAAAGGGACTCCATTCCTCGATTCATCTGTTCCTTCAGCAAAAGGTGCCATGCTGGTGTGTCCCTCCTTCTCCTGAATATATAAGGGCCCATGACACCTAAATCAGTCCACTTCTGTGCTTTGCTGAGCACTTCACTGCAATAATACCATTCAAAAAGTTGAGGATCCAGCAGGAGCTATCCTGAGCCAGTGGCCTGAGGGAGCTTCTAGCAAATTCAAAGGCAGATAAATGAAAAAGCTCAGTTTCAGCCCAATGAAAAATGGAGAACCAGTGGATGACACACCACAGAGTATTGAGAAACCTGGCATGAGCCTGTCTGTGCCAGACTTAACCCCTTGTTAGGTACAAGCCACCATGAACTCTCTGCCCTTGATTCCCGGGGGAAAGAGGCAAATGACAAGAATCACAGCTTATAAGAGAATTAAAAAAACAAGCACATTTTGGAGAATGTCCTAAGCTACATACACACATTCATCCCCTCCCCCTTTGTCTTTCATATTCACACTCCTGTGCGATCACAGTTACTAAATGGATGGTGGCTCGGGGCGCCCCGTGCTTTGCAATCACTCAAGCAGTGTTAAATCGTTTGCAGTCTTTCATATATTTTTAAAAGATTTTATTTATTTTTTTTTAAGATTTTATTTATTTATTTGACAGAGAGAGAGAGAGATCACTAGCAGGTGGAGAGGCAGGCAGAGAGAGAGAGAGAGAGAGGACGAAGCAGGCTCCCCGCTGAGCAGAGAGCCCGATGTGAGGCTCGATCCCAGGACCCTGGGATCATGACCCAAGCCAAAGGCAGAGGCTTTAACCCACTGAGACACTCAGGTGCCCCTAAAAGATTTTATTTTTAAGTAGTCTCTATAACCACAGTGGGGCTCAAACTCACAAACCCAAGATCAAGAGTCGTAGGTTTTACCAACTGAGCAAGCCTGGTGCTCTAGTCTATTGTATTTTTTAAGGCAGGAAGTACACACACACACACACACACACACACACACTCACTCTTCTCATTCTCTTTTTTGTTGATAGTAAATTGCAGATGTCATGTCCCTTTACCCCTAAATTTCCTGAGAACAAGGACATCCCTGGGGCACCTGGGTGGCTCAGCGGGTTAAAGTCTCTGCCTTCGGCTCAGGTCATGATCCCAGAGTTCTGGGATCGAGCCCCGCATCGGGCTCTCTGCTCAGCAGGGAGCCTGCTTCTCTCTCTCTCTGCCTGCCTCTCTGCCTACTTGTGATCTCTGTCTGTCAAATAAATAAATAAATAAAATCTTTAGGAAAACAAAACACAACAAAACAAAAAACAAGGACATCTCTTCTGTAACCACGGTGCCGTTACCAAATTCAGACTATTGAACGTTGATATGGTATTATTGTCCAACATAGAGTTTGTATTCACATTTTGGCAATTGTCCTAATATTGTCCTTCATAGTTTTTCTAATCCAAGTTCACACATTGCATTTAGTTTTCATGGCTCTTTAGGCTCCTTTGGTCTGAGACAATTCCTTAGTCTTTTGCTGTCTCTCATAGCACTGAGATATATATTTTTATTTTATTTTATTTTTATTTCATCTTATTTTATTTATAACCGAACACAGCCTCATATCTTACAGAATGTCCCTCGCTTGAGGTTGTATCTTTCCTCATGATTTGATTCGGGTTATACATTTTTGGTAGAAATACTATGTGAATGAAGTTGTGTCTTTTTCGCTGTCAGGATCCATGTCGAAACTTTGTGAGAGTGTGATCAGCAGAGCGCAGGATTCCGGGACTGTAGAAGGACAATGCAAGAGAGAGGGAAGGAGCAGGAGGCAGAGAGGGAATACCGTGTGGCCATGGCCCTTCTGCCCCCGGGCGGGGCTGGCCGCCAGGGACACATGCTCAGTGCTTCTCCAGGCAGACGCCTCATTGCTCACGCAGCCCCTGTGGTTCCTCTGAGTTCCCTGTGAGCACTTCTTATGAAGCCAGCTCTCCTTCTCTAGCCCTCAGTGCGAGGTCACTGTGGCAAATGACCTCCTCATTCCTGCTTTGGCTGGTTCCATAGCAGACGGGTCGCTCGTTGCTGGGAACTCCTGCCGCCGGTAGGGCTGTGCAAGGCCGTGGGGCCATCACAGCTGCTGTCCCAGGCCTCCCCCGCTGCCCAGACATGGGGCATTCACTCAGGACCCCATGTGCCCTGGGACCCGCACCACTCACTCCGTCTCTAGTGTCCTGTCTGAGCTGTGCCTTTTCCACAGAACGGGACTTCCAAGGGCTACCTCCGCGCTTGCCCTCCGTTTCCCTCCCAGGCATTCATTTGCATTTTTTCAGTCAAGATCTTATTTTGCTGCCTTCTGCTGTAGCTCTAACTTCCTGCTATCCCACTGTATTTTCTCTTGTCGAAAGTGTTGAAATATTCTAATTTTGAACCCTTTGAGTTTCCCCAGGTGCCAACTCCCACCTTTCTGATGAATGTCTTGTCTGCATCTGGCTCACACAGTGGCCAGCTTCCCCCGCACGAGGAGTCTGGGGTGCCGATCACTGACCTTCCCTCCATTTTTCACTCCTCTACCCAGAGATAGCAGTGTGACTGCATTAAGTCCCAGGGTAACAGTTGCTCTCTGAAAATAAAACAAAATATTCCCAGCAGGGCAGAGTCCTAAAACTTGGTTGTCTACCTGCCACCTCCAGGCAAAGGGCATCCCAGTTATATGCAGTTCATTTTCTATTTGTCTTGCTGACAAATTCCAGCTCTCAACCACTCAACTGTGTTCTCTGAGCCTTCTTTTTCCCCAGCTATAGATGGGGCATAACCTTGTTTGCGGGCCAGCCCTAAGGATTAATGAGATAATGTAGGCTGGGCACTCACAAGAGGAGTTCCTTTCACAGGATCATCACAACATCCTGTTATTGTTGACAACTCTTCAGAAGCCTTTGTATGTGAGAACTTGTGAACTTGGAGTTCTCCTAAAAAGAAGTTCTACTAAGCACTCTCCACCCCTCCCTAGGATGGAAGGACTGCCTTCTACCATAGTTTTGAGGGGACAGGGTAGCCAAGATGAGTTCATTTGAAATGAAGAAGCATGTCTATGCTTCAAAGTAATTATTCAAGAGTTCATCTGAAGTGTTATTAGAATTCAGATCACAGAACACTTATTCTAGTTATGCTTTGCACATTTGCCAGCCTCCAAATACCTGGTTATGGCTCTAATTTTGTTACTTATGATATATGCACGCACACACACACACGCACACACGCACAGAACGTGTAGAATATAACAATGGAAGATTCCACATAAAGTGTTTATGGACGCTTATTATATTTTTAGAACTTATCTAGGTTTGAAATATTGAAATAAAATATTTGAAATATTTTAATTCAGTGTGGGCCATAGATGTAAATATGAAACCAAGCAACAGAAATAAATACAAGGTATACTTCTAGAAAACATGGGATATATCTTTATGGCCTTGGAGTAGGCAGAAATTTCTTTCTTTCTTTTTTTTTTTTAAAGATTTTATTTATTTATTTGACAGACAGAGATCACAAGTAGGCGGAGAGGCAGGCAGAGAGAGAGAGAGGAGGAAGCAGGCTCCCTGCGGAGCAGAGAGCCCGATGTGGGACACGACCCCAGGACCCTGGGATCATGACCCGAGCCGAAGGCAGAGGCTTTAACCACTGAGCCACCCAGGCACCCCAGAAATTTCTTAAACAGGACAGAAATGCACTGAAAATAAGAGAACAATAACAAATTAACCTACACTAAAATTGAGAACTTCTGTTCATCAGAAGATATCACTAGGAAAGTGGATGGGAAAGCCATGGAGTGGGAGAGGATATTTGCAATCTGATAAAGGACTTATATCCACAATACTCAAAGAGCCCTAACAAATCAATTTAAGAAAGACCAATAACCCAAGGGAAAATGGGCAAAAGACTAGAAGAAGCATTTCCCTCTCTCTCTCTCTCTCTCACCCCCCCACACACATACACACACACTTAAGGATATGTCAATGGCCCAATGAAGTTGAAAATGTACTGACTTTAATCATCAGGAAAATAAAAATTAAATCCTAGTAAATACACTACTCACCATCCATTAGAATGGTAAACATTCTTAAACAATAGTGAGGCTCCTGGGATACAGAGCAATCAGAACTCATACATGTTGCCACTGAGTATATATGGGTACCAACACTTTGGAAAACCTTTTGGCAATATCTACTGAAATTAAATACATGTATACCCTATTACCAAATACATCGCCACCCAAGTATACACCTAATCAAGATTTGCACATCTGTTTTCTAGAGACATAGATATAAATGTCCAAGGCAGCAGCATTTACAATAGCCAAGAAATCGAAAACAAGGCAAATGGCCATTAACAGCTGAATGAATAAATAAATAGTGGTTCTCTAATACAAGAGAATACCACAATACACTAATACAAAATATACAGTATGTAATTAAAAAACCCAAATGATTGCTCTATGCAGCATCTTTGATAAATGTCACATGTTAAATGCTGAACAAAAGAAGCCAGGCACCAAAGAGTACATACCATGTGGTCTCCTGTATGTAAAATTCATGAAGAGGCAAAATCATTTTTTGGTCATAGAAGTTAGAGTACTGGATGCCCCTGGGGGCTGGTGACTGGAAAGAGGCATGAAGACGCTTCAGAGAATGTGTGTTTCTTGATCTATGTGTTGGTCACATGGATGTGCTCTCTTGGGTGAAAACTCAGGGAGCTGTACACTTAGGACTGGGGAACCTTCTGCATATATGTTTTACTTCAATAAGAGGTTTATTAAACTCAAAGCAAAACAAAAGCCTTGTTTTCAGATTAGGGCCTGATGAGCTAATGGCAGCCACAGGAGCACATATACAGGATGCAGTTAATTCTGCTTAAACTGGAGAGGAGAACAAAAGAGGAAAGTAAGGTGAGCGGGAGGGCAGGGCAAATTGGGTGACCTGCACTTGAAAAAAACCAAACCCTTCAACCCAAATCTTCCTCTCCCACCACTCCCACTTTTATTCCACTTGCCAGTAGTCCAGAAGTTCCTTACCTTGGGACCAAACCCTCATTCATCTTTGTATCCCAGCAACTTGCCAGTAGTCTCATAGAGTAACAGCTCAGGAAACAGCCTGCTAATCCTCTTACCAAGAATTCATATGTGATAGAGGATATAAAGGAAGGTATAGATCCAGTGTTAATTACATTGGTTCCAAAGCGCTGAAAATTGGTCCTTTTGGAGGGAGATTTGCAGGGAGGTTGTTGTATCGAAAGGTTTCAGCCTCACCTGACTTAACCAAAAGCTAAAGCACTTGCTGCAGCATACGGCCAGGCCCAGAGATCCTGGGACCCTCAGCATCACTTGTGCCACCTGAGTGTCGGGGGGGGCCATGGAATAGGTAACACAAGGCCTAGGAGTTCACCCGGCTGCTCTTTCCTGTCCTCTGCCAAAGCCGGGGCCAGTTGCAAAAAGGAACTGACAACTCTGGAACCTAGTGTCCTCAGGAGGAAGTGAAAGTGGTACAGTATTTCCACAGGCTTTCCAGAATCTCCCAGGGCTCCCTTCTGGGCCTCTGGAGGGCTGCATTTGCAGCAATGCAGGGATTTAAGAGTTGAGCTGGAAGGCTTAAGAGGGGGACGTTTAAGATAGCTTTCTTGGCGATGAGCTTGAATTTGATGGTGATACTGTCCTACCTGAGGGTGTTGTCTCTGAGGAGGTGGTGTCCCCACTCCGACCCTCTTACCATATCCTCTACGTGCCTGTGTGTAACTGGCCTTCCAACTTGAATGATGAGGAGGTAGTCTTCTGGGGTTGATGAAAACCTCTTCCTTGACCCCTTCTTTTGTGGGCTGATTTGTGTTGCCTCCACATTCATATGTCTTAACCCAAGTACCTCAGAATGTGACTTTATTTGGAAAGAGAGTCTTTAAAGAAGTAATTTAGTTAAAATGAAATCATTAGGGTAGGCCCTAATACAATATGACTTATGTCCTTAGGAGAAGAATACAGCAGGACACAGATACGTCAAAGGCCGGACGATGCGGAGACACAGGGAGAAGGTGGCTGTCTACAGGCTCATGAGAAAGATCTCAGAAGAAAGTAACCCTGCCAGCATGTGGATCTTAGATTTCTGGTCTCCAGAATCATGGGAAGTTTCTCAGTGGGAGAGAGGTTGAAGCACTTTAGAAGTTGGCAAGAGACAGGGCCCTTCTCCTTTATGTCTCTCACCACCTTCTCCAAGAAGTTTCCACAAGTTGGTAAATATTGTTATGGGGCAAAACAGAAGATACAATCTGGCTCTATTCTCCAGTATTATTCCTGTGGGTTAACAAAACAGATGGAGGGCTGTCCGATGTGAGGAGAAAGCCAGACTCATTCAGAGTGATCTTTATATGCTCTAAAACCTGGCACAGGCCATCTTCACTAATCTCCAGGACACCAGAAGGCAGTTTGTGGCAGTGGCCATATGCTAGGATGTTGGATCCAGCACCTCCAAGCTGGATGCACGTTTGGAGGGCTACCCTTTGCCCTGAGCCCCTGTTGGTATCTTATGTCCCAGTTAGGATCCTTTTGAGGGAAATGTTTGCAGAGGAGGAAAACCCTCACTTCTTTCAGTGAAGAAGCTCCCAGATCATCCTCTTGTGGAGCTCTGTGTCTCCTTCTTCGCTCTAAAGAAAAACCACTACCCTCCATGTTACCCTTTTTTTTTTTAAAGATTTTATTTTTAGGGGGACGCCTGGGTGTCTCAGTTGGTTAAGCAGCTGCCTTCGGCTCAGGTCATGATCCCAGCGTCCTGGGATCGAGTCCCATATCGGGCTCCCTGCTCAGCAGGGAGCCTGCTTCTCCCTCTGCCTCTGCCTGCCACTCTGTCTGCCTGTGCTCGCTCCCTCTCTCTCCCTCTCTCTCTGACAAATAAATAAATTAAAAAAAAAAAAAACTTTAAAACGATTTTATTTTTTTATTTGACAGAGATCACAAGTAGGCAGAGAGGCAGGCAGAGAGAGAGGGGGAAGCAGGCTCCCCGCCGAGCAGAGAGCCCGATACAGGGCTCGGTCCCAGGACCCCGAGACCATGACCTGAGCCAAAGGCAGCAGCTTAATCCACTGAGCCACCCAGGCGCCACCCCCACCCCGCCACCATGTCACCCTTTTAAAGACAGTGGATATTGAGAGGCTAAGGCTCAGATAGGACTGTCGAATCTCACAATTTCCAGGCAGTTTAATCTAGATAAAGACACACAGTTCAGACTCACCTCAGTGCACATCTGATTCAAGGAGGTGATGGCTTTACAGTTCGCAGAAAACACCACTGCCAGTAGGAAGCAGCTGGCACGGGGAGCCATCATTGCAATGAGGCCACCCCAGCTTGGTGGGCTTATCCAGTGCCTGGAGCGGAGAAATGGTATCCAAGTATAGTGGCCTCAGTATTTCGGCAAGCAGAGAGATGCTTAGAAATGTGATATGGGAACAAGAAATGCTGTTGATTGCTCAGTTTTTGCTAGGTCTGTGCTAAAAGAAAAAAAAAAAAAAAGAGGAAGTTCCTTTTGCATACCACCAATCCTTGCCAAAAATAGCTGAGAATGCAGCCCCAGAATGGTCCAGGGCATTTCCTGGCAAGCATGAATCAGTTGAACACCCCTCTGGTGCATGTCACCCGGACTCTCAGTGTGATGGTTTTTATTGACTTAGGCCAGCTTCAACAGTTTGGCTAACTCTAACAGCTTCTGGTCCCTTTCCATAAGAGAGGCCATAGAAGCAGGAAGCTGGCCTCACAAAGGAAGCCGTTTCATTAGCTGTCCTAGGTGAGTGCCATGGAGAGGCGCTTGCGGCATGCCAGAGGGGGCAGAGGGAAGGACCAGGTTCTGAGGCGGGGCCTGCTGGAGGTGGGCACTGGAGCAGGAGGGAACAAGGCCCCTCTCCACTACTGCCTAGGCTTCCTGGTTGCTCTTGGCTCTGGTCTCGGTACGGGAGGATGACACATCCATCCTTTGACCCTGTGATTCAGGCTGAATACAGCAGCTCAGGTGAAATGGAATCCCCCCTTTTTTCTCTTCCAACCTGGGGAAGTAGGAAACCCTGCTGTATATAGGGCAGTCCGGTGGGGAAAGCAGGGTTAAGGATGTCAGCCTTGGCTCTACCTCTTCTTAGAAATAGCTTCAAGCAGGATTGCAGTTGCCCTCATCATGGCACAGGATGGGGGAGTGATTAAAGAAAGTCAAAGTTCAGCCATTCCTCACTAGGCTGAATTTAGCTCCCTCCAGACATTAGAGGTCCATTTCCCAGAGCCCAGTTCTTCGCAGCAGAGCTCAGAATGACTTGAGAGGCTGCTTCCACTACTTCATCACAACTGTTCATCAAGAATCACAGGAGCTGCTATTTATTGAGCCCTGTTCTATAGGAACAGTCTGGAGTAGTCAGACTCCAGGCAGGGTGCTGTTTTGTTTGTATTTATATCTTTATCCCATTGTCCTACCATAGAGGTGCTGTTATTTCTCCCTCTTTATAGATGTAAAAACTGATGCTTGGAGAAATTAAATGACCTCTCCAAGGCCATGTAACTAGGAAATGGAGGATGACGGCTTGAGACCCACGGTCTCACGGTCGAGACGGTGCTCTTACATTCTGTAATTTAAGGAAGGCTTTTGCTTCCTGAAAGAGTGAAGAATGGTTGGGATGAAGACAGTGCTTCATCTGGAAATGTTGGAGATGTCATAGCAGACAAGAAAAAGCAGAGGGGGTTGGAGAAACTGTGGCCTAGGCACCACGCGAGGGCTACTACAAATATTTAGGCTTTTGTCGTCTCACCCCTCAAATGCCATTCTCATCGACAGAAGAGGCTCCGAAGATGCTTTTGGTAAGACACAGTGCAAGCAAACTCAATGACAGCGCCTTAAAGGCATGTACCTTGGTGCATGGCAAGAGCTTTGGTTTCAAAGGAGCATAGTTTTCGGCCTCAAGTCCGCTGATGACCAACCAAGTGAACTTGGGCTAGTCATGTCACTTGTCTGTGTCTATTTCCCATCTAAAAAATAGAACAGGAATTCCAATTCCTGTTCTGCTGCCCTCACAGGGTAATTATGAGGATCAAGTGGGATCATAGCTGTGAAAATGCTTTCTTAAACTTTAACTCCTATGTAAATACAAGGAATGTGTTACTCCTCTGATTAACCAATTCCAATGTCATGTAAATATCACTATCAGGAAATTGTCTCCTGCCCAGAGACGTGGAAAAGGTGTATTACTTTTCTTTTTAAAGAAAGGTTTGATGGCTCAGTTAAGGCCATAGGATTTTGTCATTTTCTGAGGCCATGCTATTTGAATATGATTTGCATATGTTTGCATAATGGATTCAAAAGACTCGCTGCAAGTGTATAAGAGTAAAAGAAAATAAATGAATATGAGTGACCTTCTGCCACAGCATTCAAATCAAATATTCAGGGCATAATACCCTGAAATATGAAATAGATTAAAATTTAAACTATTGCAAACAGACGGGAAGATAGGTTTTAGAGTTCAAAGGAAGAATGAAACCCTTATTTGGTACCAGGTTGTAAAGAATCACAGGCTCTTAAAGGTCACCCCATCCAAATGATTTTCATGCCTGAATTCTTCCCTCCACACCCCTTGCCCCACCCCTTTCCATAGACAAAACATAGACACTACATTACCTCCCAATCTATTCTGAAATGCTTCAGGTGACAGAAAATTTACTGTTCCCCAACAAATTGTCTTGGCAAATTTTGACTGTTTAAAACCTAAACCACCAAAGCACTGAAGTCTTCCCTCTGACTTCCCTCCAATGCTCCTCCTTTCCTCGGGCCAACAGAGTAAGTTCAAGCCTTTATTGCGGGTCCTTTGCTACTTGACAGTAGTTAAGATGTCTCTGAATCATAGCCTTCCCAGGTTTAAAAATCTCTAATTCCTTCAGCCCGACCATAGCTGCATGCATCTGAATCCCTTACGTTCTATCTGAATGTTTTCCAATCTCCTAAGGAAAGCAGTGACTTGAATTCTTGTTCTAGCTTTGTCATCAACTCCTGTGTCACTGGGAACGTCCTTCTGTGTCTTAATGTCCCCATCTGTCAAATGATGGCGTTGGACTAGCTTATCTGTAAGGCACTTCTTCATCTAAAGATCTAATTTGTCTATTTCAAAACAGTGGTTTCCATTTTACTTATATAACTGATTGGCTTGAGCCAATAAAATGGACTCCTACTTGCTGTTTGTTGACAATGACTCTTTCTTACTCCAGGTGGGCTTGCCCCTTCTTAGCAAACAGAAAACAGAGAGAGGTTTGCCTGGAGCACTGGACATCACGGCTGCTATGATTCCAACCGATTCACAGAGCCATTATGGGATGGAACTGCTGTCCCTTATTTTAAGAGCCAGTTCTTGTAGAGATATGGAAAGAGGAAGGACAAGGCAAGAAAAGGCATTAGAAACTCATTTATTTCTACAGACGAGTAACCAGGGCAATTATTGTTCTTTTATTCCCCCATGTTCCCATGCGTTCGTCCATTGGGTCAGCAGCCACCCCATGGGTGACTTCCCAGAACTGTCCGCTTTCATGTCTGGGAGGCCCATGACCTCACTTTCTCATGTTTCCATTTGATGATAGTCTGGGGAATGACTTGGGATCCTAGGATAACTTGTTTGCTTCTTTAAGCCCTTTCTTAGCTACAACCCAAAGGCTAATATGCCTTTTTTCAGGGATTTGCAAACCCAAATATGCTTCTGTCTTCCACCTTTAGCAAAGAACTAGACGTTTAATATCCATGTACAGCTCATGGGCACCAGGCGGTGTACAACTGTCCTGTCTTTCTTTTTTTTTTCTCTTGTACATTTAGTTTTTGTTCTGCTTTTGGGTCATGCCTGACATTCCCCCTGTTTCCTCTCCCACCCCCAGATGCTAAATCAACTTGCATCTAAAATTCTACTTCAACTTGAGGGCTCCTGGGTAGCTCAGTGGGTTAAAGCCTCTGCCTTCGGCTCAGGTCATGATCCCAGAGTCCTGGGATCGAGTTCAGCATCGGGCTCTCTGCTCTGCAGGGAGCCTGCTTCCTCCTCTCTCTTCCTGCCTCTCTGCCTACTTGTGATCTCTGTCTGTCAAATAAAAAAAAATTAAATTAAATTTTAAAAATTCTACTTCAACTTGAATATTCTAATGCTTCTTATGATCAATTTAATGTCTTATCATTATATTTCTCCATATTCGTTTATGTTACTAAATCATTAAAGTTTACAGCAATGAAGCTCAGAGGTAACATCCTCCTAAAATCCTCCCACCATTCTCTCGGGGCTTCCTGGTGTTCTGCCTTGTGGGCATATTAGAACAGAGCCCTCAGGTCTCCTCATGCTCTATGCCTTTGCCTTTCAGTTGGTGGCTCTTGTGATGTCCCCAGGCTAAACATAGCCCCTTCCCCACCTGGAGAGGAGACAAGGCTCTTCTTACCATGTGTTCAAGTTCAAGGTCGTTTGTGTTGATGGCTTTGCCATGCTGCCCTTGATTCTCTTGTTCCAGAACTGCCTGTTTCTCTGCTCTGTGTTTGATGGCTCTGTTGTCACCATGTTAACCAAGCAGGCACTGTATCCTCACATGGCCTGTGGACCCAAGTTCTTGGGACATCCCTTCCCGTCCACAAAATTACCCCAGGCCTTTTCACATCTCAGAGCCCAGGCCTCTTTGGCCTTTGTATTCAGAGAAAGGGGGAGTTCTTCTTGCCTAATCCAGGGACAGTTTGCATTTCCTGCCCCAGGATTTACCCCTTTGTGAGATGACTCATAGCAAAATGGATTTATAACCACTTAAATTGGATTTAAAAATTATAGCATTTGAAGTTTATTACCATTTAAAAAAGGATATTTTAAAAAGGATGTTTCCCCAAATCAAGGCTTCATTATTATCCGTGGATACCTGGTTATACATATATGGTTCTGGAAATATGTGTAACATGTAGGAATATTTATCAAGTTTTAACTTCCAATTAACCATAAGGTCAGTGCCATTTACTAACTTTGTTTTTCATCTGGTATATTTTATAAGGGCATAAATGTTAAAGGCGTCCTTGGGGTTTTTCTCTCAAGCTTTAAATGAATATATTAACAGGCACTGGGATACAGGGACTACTAAGAATTGGGATTCTGAGATAAACCCTTAACTCTGAAATAAAGTGGTCCTAACAGTGGTATATTAATAACAGAAATTTTAAAACTAAAAATAAGCTTTAAAATAATCTAATCCAACCCTGTCATTTTTTTTTTTAATTTAAGAATATAAAAGAACAACATAAGCCTGACATTCCCAAGAGCTGGGATTATTCATATTTTTATCAAACCATTTATTTTAGCCCTTTTGGAACATTTTTCACATCCTGTCTCTTGTCAGGCTTTTTTCTGTGAGCATCATATTAGATTAAATTCTCATAGCCCTTTACAGTGCAGTACAAGAGGAAAGCACTTGCTGAACTAGCAGAGAGGCAAGACAATTTCTGTAAATGGCATGATGGCATTCTTTCTTCATTCTAGTGAACCCCAGAAAAGTCCCATTGGTATGAGGGGAGATATTTGTTGGGGGCAGGATGGTGGTGGTTTGAGGGGAGCCTGGAGCTTTTGTTCGTTCCTCTGCACCATGTGGAACACTGAATTCCTCAGGGGGCGATTAGCAGCAGACAGGAGTTTTAGCAGCCTTTATGGGTTCCTGTCTCCATACTCAGCTACCTATGTGACCTTGGACAAGTCATTAGCCTCCCAGAGTCTTGCCTTCTTCTATAAAAGAGAAGTCCTGCTTACCTCTCAAGTGTGCTTATGAAGGGTAACCTGTAAAGGACTACGGAGAATAATTTATTTGTTTTTTTAAAAAATATTTTATTTATTTATTTGAGAGAGGGAGAGAGAGGAAAACAAGTAGGGAGAAGGACAGAGGAAAAGGGAGAAATAGGCTCCCCACTAAGCAGGGAGCCTGACACGGGGCTTAGTCCCAGGACCCTGAGATCATGATCTGAGCTGAAGGTAGACCCTTAATCGACAGAGCCACCCGGCACCCATAATTTATTATTTCTAACAAAAGGCATATGTGGTGCCCAGACTGGTTCGTCACCCCCATTCAGGTCTCCATTTCTAAGACGCAGGTTCTCTGAAGGCAAAATAAGGCTAGGAGCAAAACTAAGGAAGGCTTCTTAGAAAATGGATGCAAGGAAACCTTATTAGGAAGAAGCCAGGTAATCTTGTAGGCACTTGACATGCATTATCTCAAAAAATTTTTCAAAAAAACTCGTCAAGGAAGGTCTTGTTGTTATCGTAGATTTATAGGCCAATAAACTGAGGCCAGAGTGGTTTAGGGATAGGCTCCAGATCACAAGTCAGAGTGTGGAGGATCCATGACTCCTAATGGGCTCTGTCTGATCCCAGAGTTGTGATCTTGCCCCTCACCACACTGGCTTTCCAGAAATTCCCTTGCTTGCAACAGGAAGAATTCCAGAACCACAGCCACGTGGTAGGGAGTTTGCACAGTGTCTGCGTCCCAGACACTCAGGTTCCAATTCGAGGCCTCCCAGTTTGCTGCCGTGTGCAGGGATTCTTCTGGCACTTATTCGACAACCACATTTTCAGAGGATGGAGAGTGTATTTGGAAGAGATGTCAGCCCTAGAAATTTAATCAGCTGGGCTGAAGGCAATCAAGATGCCATCTGGACAGACCCTGACTTCCTGCCCAGAAGATAAAGACATCTGGACCTAGTAAATGCCAAGGACATGCTGACTTGGTCCCCAGGCCTGTGGGCTGCTTCTTGCTTCACACAGATGCATTTTCTTAATTGTGCATAATCTACAGCTCTGAGCCACTGCTGGGGCCGCTGAAGGCCCAATGCTATTGACCACCAAGGGCTTCCTTGCTCACAACCAGTGACTACTGTGAGCTGTAGTGACTTTCCACTGCTAAGGAGATGAATTGACTGCAAAGGCGACTGTCAATAGTCCTCTTTCATGATGGAGCAGGAGGTGGCTGCCCCAGGCCCAAATTATTGTGCTCGGGACACATCATGGCTCCTGATTGGTAAGTAGGGACAAGGGGAAATATTTATACAAAGAAGCTAATTAAGGGGGCTCACCAGGTTGGCCTGCCCAATCTATGCTTACTGCAGCCACCTCCTGTGAAGGAAGCTTTCTCCAGTCACAGGAGTTCTTGAGCAGTTGGCCAGCATGAGGGGTGGGGGTGGGGGGCTGGGTAGAGGACGAAAGGCTTTGGGGAAGAGCTGAGGGACTAGAAATAGAAGGTTAAAATTCTGCACAGAGAGCTTTTCTTGTGGCAACATCTGAACACTGGCACATGTCTTGCAAACACATTTCTAGAGATGGCATGAATCTCACACACCAGCTTCTCTCTATTTTAAAGCAACAGCTTGGTTCTCCAAAAAGTGCCCAAAGCTACTGAACATGGCAAGGTTGGAACCAATCTCTGTCCCCTTTTACTTCACCAGAGAGTCACTGTTTGTCCCAAATAGACACCCTAATTATATTCCAAGTAAGTCTCTCTTAGGTCCTGTATAGTTGGAACATATTGAAGGTTTTTGGTTTTGAGGGAAGATTTGCTATGCTGGGACAATTTGCATTTGGAGTGCTTTATTTCAAAATGCTGAAAAATAATCATGTTTTTAAGTGTGTACCAAGTTACCAGGGGCTGTGACCTACAAAACCAGACAGAACCAAACCCAATCGCAGGAATTCATCAGTGCAGAGAGCGAGTGAGTCAAAGCCCAGCAGTTCCCCTGGACTCCGCTCAGGGAAAGGCCTCTTGGTCCTTTTCCTTTATGTCCCGTACAGGAGCCCTTACTTCCACGCCTGGCTCCCGCTCCATTTCTCTTGCATTTCCTTTCTGAAAACCTTTTTCTTGTAAAGTTTCTCTGTTTTGTTGGTGCTCAGTTCTTGTTTCAATTATCTTTATCTCAAACTTTTCTTCCTCTTGGATTTTTATATTTCTTTCTATTTTTGAGCCTCGTCTTTAGTTACGGCTTTTCATCTTCCTAGCACCCCATGTATCCCTTACTCTTCAGAATGTTTTTTTCTGAAGGATCATCATGTGTTTGTTTCTGGAAGGCCCAGGCACCTCCCATGTGTTTTCTCTCCATAGGTCCGCATTCTTCCAAGACCCTGTGGGGTTGCCCAGATGCCTGATCAGGTCAGCAGCCAGCATGGTCACAAAGGAAAAGGTTTGAGCTTCCTCCATTTCCAGGGCTGGGACCCAGTGGTCAGCTGAGCCTGGCCAGGGGCTTGTGCCTGGCTGGAGGGAAGTCAGGGAGTAGAGGGCCCTGAATACCTGAGATGCACCCTGTCCCCGAGCCCTGACATTGACCAACACGATAGACAGTTTATCTCCAAAATGGTACCCATTTAGCTTTAGGCTTTTCCTTTTTTTTTTTTTTTTTTTTTTTTTAGGCTTTTCCTTTTTCAAATTAGATGCAAGCATGTGGAACCTGTGGGGAAGAAAACAGGAAGCCCAGAACTGGTCTTGGTATTTTCAACAGGAGAGATAAATTCCGTTTTGTATTCCTAGATAAACATAGATTGTGATAAGATCAGCCATAAATAAACAACAAGGTTAGAGAAAAAAAAATCTTTACATGGAGATGCAATCAACAGTGGCTGAGAATGGGAAAATTGTGATTATATCTTCAGTTCTAACATAGTCTTCCTCTTTGGAACGCAGTTCCCTCGCATTGAAGGTCTATTAGAAAACAAACCAAAAAAAAAAGGGGGGGGGAAGGAGAAAGAGGAAATTCTAAAACTTCCTTTTCACTTTCTAAATATAGTTTAATTCATTTTAAAAAAGTCTACCATTTGTAACACTTTGAAATTTGTTACACTCATGAAATAGATTCCTTTTAACAAAGGACTCAAGTTTATCTGTGACTGCAGGACACCCTCCTATAAACTGTAGCCAAATCAAGTGCATTTTTGGATGACCTGATTTTTCAAAATTTAACTATGCCCCTATCTGCTGTGTAGAGTGAGGCTGACTTGTATATTTGAAACGTATGCATGGTAAGTATTCGGGAGCCAGAAATAAACCAAATGGCAAACAGTGTTTGCTTCGTATGAGCCAATAATGTCAGAGTCAGTGCTGGGATTGTCTTAGAACTATCCCAAGCTGTGGTTTTTCTGAGAAAGGTGTAGAGCCTGAGCAGGGGCAGTACAGTTTTGTAGTGTCTGAAGAAGTCACCTGTCCTATCAAAATGTGCTAATATAAATGACTGAGCTACCACCGTCATTAAGACCTGTGACAGGTTGCTCTGCACAAGCTGATCGTGCATCAGGCTGTTTTTTCTGCAGGAGATGGAGCAGAAATCTGGATACGTGAGGATCTGGGTGCTTCCTAGTGCAGGAGGTGGCCTAGTCCACCTAGAAATCTACCAGGAAAACAGCCTGCCCATGATTCACAGTTGCAGAATAGATGCACTTTTTGTTGGCTTGTCACTTTTTTCTTTATACCCTCAACTGCAAAATTGGGATTGGAAGTATTTTTGCTTTTTTTTTTTTTTTTTTTTTAAATTTGTGACTTAGAATGCCAACTCTTTACCACCTTCATGAGGAAGTTGAAAAAAGTTGTGAAAAAATAACAATATCTACTGCATAGTGTTTATTATGCCCAAGTACTGTTTTAAGTACTTCACAGATATTTTTTCATTTAATCTTTACGAGTACTCTCTGAGTAGTCTTTTTTGGGTGAAGAAACACAAGGAAGCTAAATAAATTGTTCCGAGTCATTCAGGGATGTGTAGGGTGTGAACCTAAGGAGTCTGACACTAGAGACAAAACAGGAGAGGGAAAGTGACAGGGAAATCTGAAAAGGAGAAAAAACCATCAGAACAACCAGCTTTTCCCAATGCTTTGAAGAAACCTTTGAACTATCTTCTTTGCTCCCCCGACCCCTTTTGAAAAGCCTCTCTTAGGACAGGATCTGAACTAAGACCAGTGCCCTGAGAACAGAGAGGGCTCTAGCTTTGGAAGTGGGGGGACTGTATACAGAAAAAGCTCTGGGTGAATTTTGAAAGACCCTTCCCAGCCACCTTGTCCCCCCAGGACTTGGATCTTCTGTCTCTTTGGGCTAGAGATGAAAAAAACAAAAAATAAAACAAAAAACCCATTTGATCAGGGTGTCATGCTTAAGAGTGGGTCAAGGTAGGGGAATGCCAGCCCACTGCTCTGTGGAGCCCCCCACCCAGCTCAACGTCATTCCTTAGCCAGTTTCCGGTCCTATGTTTTCCCAGTCCCCCATGTTATGTTAAGAAAAGCTCTATTGCATAAGGGAACTTGACACATCCTTCTGAGAAACAATGGGAACCACCCAAGTAATTTTTAATTTTCTTGTAGCCCACTGTTATGGACTGTTATGTTTATGCAAATTCAAAATTTATGTATTAAAGACTGAATTTCCAATTTGATAGCATTTGTAGGTGGGGCTTTGGAGAAGTCATTAGGTCGTGAGGGTGGAGCCTGTGATGTGATTTGTGCCCTTTTAAGGGACACAAGAGAGATGATCTCTCTCTGCACCAAGTGAAAATAGAGTAAGAAGGTAGCTGTCTCCAAACAGGAAGAGGATTCTCACCAGACACTGAATCTGTCACACCTTGATTTTAGACTTCCAGCCTCCAGAGCTGTGAGAAGTAGATGTTGTTTAAACAAACTAGTTAGTTGATGGTATTCTGTTACAGCAGGCTAAGACACCTACATTAAAAATAAATACTATGTGAAGTTGATTTTGGTAATGCATTTTCATCTAATATATCAAAATATTATATTTAATTCCATGCAATGTAAAAATCATTGTAGTCAGTGCAAAATATTTATGAGATATTTAACTTTTATTTTTCATGATGTATATTTTACACTTATACCAGATCTCAATTTCACAGTACTTTTTTTTTAAGATTTTATTTATTTATTTTACAAACAGAGATCCGAAGTAGGCAGAGAGGCAGGCAGAGAGAGAGGAAGAAGCAGGCTCCCTGCTGAGCAGAGAGCCCGATGCGGGACTTGATTCCAGGACCCTGAGATCATGACCCGAGCCGAAGGCAGAGGCTTTAACCCACTGAGCCACTCAGGTGCCCCTCACAGTACATTTTGATTGGAAATTCTTGGTCTGTATTTAGATTTCGGAAAATTTATAGTTGAAAAGGATTCAACTTGGGATTGACATACCCAAGTTGTTTCAAGCATAATTGAAAGTTTTTCAATAATTGAAATAGAGTATCAGTTTTTATATTTACATGAATTAAAGAAAATAAAATTAAATATGAGTTTCTCATTTGCACTAGTCACACTTCAGGTGCTCAAAGTGGTCCATGTGACTAGTGTCTACTTTATTGGACAGCATAGTTCTAGAGGCCAAAGAGACAGGAGACTAAATAACCATAGGTTAATCATTTTACATTAAACAGTGACCCAAAACAACCAGTTTTTACTGTTCTTCTCCTTTCTGGTCACACTGCCACAGGAAACTCCCTGGGCCGGCCCGGAAGTTTGGTTTTGGGCACCAACTGGTATCTGATTAGTTCCTACACTTGGCAAGTTATTTTGCAAATGTTTATCCTGCCACCTAGTGACCACTTTCTGAATTTCACATGGAGATTACCACGTAGAAAATTCCATGTTGACTTCTGCATTGGCGCCCCTTCTGAGAGCTCTGAGACTTTCTTCTCCTGTTTGCAGATGCCACGTGACACTATGCTGCTGGTAGGTCATTAGGTTTTGCAGCTGCTTTTGTCATGTCTGGAGAATAAAAGCTGAATTGTCGTTTCATGTCAATTTCATGCCCTCCCTTTCCCCACAACGGTCAAGTTCTGGGAGTACAATGAACATGGCTTAGGGCCTCTTGTGTGCCATGTATTGTGATGGGAAGAGATGCCTCCTGTCCCCATAAGGGTTATGGTCCCCACTATCCCTTTGATGGAGTAAAGTTCCTGAATCTTCTCTTTACGTATATGTCTACTTTCTCACTGAATTGTGAAATCTGTGATGACAGTGTCTTGCTTATGTTTTATCCTTACTGCCTAGTTTGGTGTCTTTCCGACAAATGAAAGATGGATGGATGGAGGGTATAGCTGTAAGTTCACAGCCCTTTCCAGTGCTCTTGCCACATTTCCCCAATTAGAGGTCATCTTCCCTTTTCTACTCTCAGTATGAACTAAGTCATCTTATTTTCCTTTTCTTTGGCTCTCAGTCTTCCCTTATTCCATTATATGCTCAGGACATACTTAGCACATGACCTTGTCTTGAATTTTGAAAATGGTAACGGTGAAGTTGGCAACTCCCTCACTTACACCCAGTAAACCTCCAACCTGTGCCTGATCCTCCTTGAACTCAAGGCCTTGATTTCTGGGTGTGCTCTGAAGCCCCTGGTCCACTTCTTGGAATCACCTGGGAAGCATGTACAGCAACTGATGTCTGGGTCCTAACTCAGGAAATCTGATGCCATTTGTCTTGGGTGCAGGCTAGGCAGTAAGATTTTAAAATTATCCCCAGGAAATCCTAGATGACAGCCCAGATTAAGACCTGCTTTCTGTGTGTGCTTCCCCTTTCAGCCTTCTCAGGCTTTAGCCAGCAACCTCACCTTCATTTGCGTTTCCTATTGTTTCTATTCTCTCAGGTAATTTTCCAAGGGACACCCGATGCCCTGATGCCCTAAACTCTCCTATTTAAAATAAGAACAAAAAAATCCTCCCGGGGCCCAAAAATTCCTGGCATCTATCTGCTCTCTTTATTTACTTTCCAAACCAAACATACTTTAAGGATAAATTGTCCACACAGTCTGTTCCTGCCTCATCGGCCATTCACTCTTAAATCTCCTCCACACTGGGTTCTGCTCCAGAGCTGTGGACCATGTAATTCAAAAATTCTCACCTCTCTTGGTCTCCAAGACCCCATGCTCTCCTGCTTCCTTCTCAGGCTATCCTCCTTCCTGACCTCTCACTGTTGAGACTGCCTCAGGATGTGACACTCAGCTCTCCTTCCTTTTACTCTGCTTCCTATGCTTTCCAGTCCGTGGGCTCCGGGGTTTATACACCTGCTCAGGCCATTCCATAGTTCCATACCTGCATTCCAAATCCTGATTTGGCCTGCCTCTCTCCTAGGTGTTGATAGGCATCCCAGATTTCATGTTCCAAACCTAATCCTGCTGCCTTCCCACGCCACATCTCCTCTTATAGTGATTCCCATTGCGTCAGTATCCTGTGGCTTTTGTAAAAACTGACTGCAGTCAGATTGGGTTAAAGTAGTATCATTTATAGTCTTAGAGTCCCGGAGGCCAGAAATCTAAAGTCAGTTTCACTGGGCTGAAATCAAGGTGAATCTGTTTCTTGACCCTTCCAGTTTTTGATGGCTTCTAGCATTCCTAGGTGTATTAATTAGAGTTTTTCAGAGAACTGGAAACAATAGTGTGTGTATGTGTGTGTGTTTTTTTTGTTTGTTTGTTTGTTTTTTTTTTTTTACAAGGAACTGGCATACGCAACTACGGAGGGTGAGAAGTTAGAAGATCTGCAAGCTAGAGACTGAGGAGGACCAGTGGTGGCATGGCAGCTCCAGTGTGAGGGCAGGAAAAGACAAATGTCTTAGTTCAATCAGTCAGGCTGGAGGAATTCCCTCTTACTAAGCATTTTTGTTCTCCTCAGGTCTTCAGTTGATTGGCTGAGGCTCACCCACATTAGGGAAGCAATCTGTTTTACTCAGTCTTGCCATTCAAATGTTAATCTCATCCAGAAACACTCTCTCAGACACACCCACAATGGTATGTGACCAAATGTGTGGACACCCTGTGGCCCAGTTAAGTGGACACATAGAATTAATTATCACAGTAGGCTTGTGATCCCATCACTCCAATCTTCAATGCCAGCATCTTCAAATTTCTCTTGGTTCCATCTTCATATTGCCTTCTGTGTGTGTGTGTGTGTGTGTGTGTGTGTGTGTTTGCGTATCTTCTGATCTCCCTCTTATAATAACACATGTGTTACAAGGATACATGTGATTACCAGAGCTTTGGGACTTACCTTTGTTATATATTCTCCCCAACCCCACCTAATATATTTATATCTCCCATTATGTTTTCTTTACTAAATAATCTTTAATCTGCTTAGCTTTTTCCACCTCCTCTACCACCAACCCAGTACAAAACATTAAGTTTTTCCTGGACTATTTTAATGGTACACTATGTCGGTAGTAATGATCTCATTTGTGCAGTTACTTGTTGAGTATCTGTCTCTAGGCACTAATTTGTAAGTTCCATGAAGGCAAGAACTTGTGCATGTTTTGTTCACCATTGTATTTTAGACTCTCCAGCATAGTGCTTGGTATAGATTAGGTGCTCAATAAATACTTATCACATGCATGAATGGATGGATGCCACATTTCTTTTCATAGAGGAGCTCCTGGTCTGACAAAGGAGCCGTTCAGTGGCTTTTCACCTAAGTGACTGTATTTGTTTATTTAGAAGATTTGTGTTGAGAATCATCTATATCTTGACCATCTAGTAGGCTCAAAGAATTCATGAGTTAACAAATTATGTAAAACTCCCTGTGTTCACGGAACTTTGCATTTTTGTGTGGGGAAAGATGGACAGGAAGTGTAATAAATATGTAATGTGTAATAAATATGTTCAATATATGAAAATGTGCTTATTATAACATTAGAAAGTGATAAATTATATGAAAAGAAATAGAATAGTTTAAGGGGAATTTGTATGCACTTATAATTTTAAATGGGGTAGAGCTTTATGAGAAGTTGTTATTTGGAAAAAAAAAAAAAAAGCGTGAAGGAGCTGAAGGGATGAATCATGAATTTATCTGGGGAGGACATTTCCAGGCAGAGGGAACTGCATTTGAGCAGGTCCCTGAGGCAGGAGCAGTCCTGGCCAGTTCCAGGTGGATGAGGAGGCCGGTGTGGCTGCACTGAGTAAGGCTATAAGGAGGAGGAGGTGAGGGCCTCGTGCCCATGGGGCCACTCTCTAGAGGTCCTTGTAAAGCAGTGGAAGGACTTTGGTTTTCCTCTAAGTGAGAAGGAAAGCTATCACAGGATTTTCAGCAGAGAAGTTGACTTGCATTTTATCTATTTATTTATTTATTTATTTATTTATTTATGCTGCTCAAGTACATATTTATTTTTCTTCCTTCAAGTTTTTATTTATTTATTTTTTGCTGAAATTTGATTAGCCAACATGTAGTACATCATTATATACATTTGGTGTAGTGTTCAATGATTTGTTAGTTGTGAATACCACCTAGTGCCTATCACATCATGCACCCCTCCCCTTAATTCCAAGTTTTTATTTAAATTCCAGTTAGTCAGCATACAGTGTAGTATTGGTTTCAGGTGGAGAATTTAGTAATTCATCACTTACCAAATTATTGCTCTGGCTGCTGTGTGGACTGTAGGTGAGCAAGGATAGAAACAAAAACCCTAGGGAAGTTATTTCGGTAATCAAGGTGAGAGATAATAATGACTTGGATCAGGGTGATAGATAGCAGCAGACATGGTGGGAAATGGGCAGAAATGGATATATTGAGAAAATAAGGCTGATAGAATTTCCTGATAGACTGGATGTTGGCGGGAGCGTTGGGAATGGAGCAGATGTGTGTCAAGAATGACACGAAGGTTTTTGGTCTGAGCAACTGGAAGCCAGACTAAATTCAGAGTTTTGTCTGGGACTCCTACTCCAAACATCTTAATTCCCTAAAGTCACTGGAACAGCTCAACAGCCCTGAACTTTTCAGACAGCTGCGTGGAGTTGTCATCCATCCTTCCCTGGAGAGTGTCTGATCCCTTCCCTAAACTTACATCCCACTCCTCTGTCTCTCACATCTGTGCACAGGGGACTAGGTCAGTTTGCCTTCAGCACAGTGCTCAGCCTACATTCCAGCCTTGACACACTGTCACAGTGCATTCTGGGCCTTCCTCTTGAGGTTGGTCTGACACTGTCCTGTCCTTTTGACCCTCGGTTTTGTGTTCACTCCTAAGGCTCTAGGAGGCTGACCTGATGATGATGATGATGATGATGATGATGATGATGATGATTTTTTTGCTCAGAAAAGTTTCTCTTTGTTCTGGTCCAGAACAGTTGAGGTCACTCAGTAGCCTCTGAACCTCTATTGACCCAGGTGGCCAGGCCAAGTGCCACTTTAGGTAAGCTATGCCTATTTAACTTCTTCCAGGATTTTTAATATTCTCTTTGACAGAGGCCGTGGGTTAGTTTATAGGACAGGCTCAGTGGAAAGTCCATTCCGTTAAGAAGCTGCAGCTGTTAAGAAAGAAGGGTCATTTTCCCTAGGTATGTGCACTTATGTGGGTACGTGTATCGGGTGCTCTAAGGCTTTGGGAAACGTTTGGGAGAGTCGGTGGCAAGAACAGGTGTCTAAGACAGACCTTGTTTTGACCCAGTCCCTCACCCCACATAAGCCTCTCAGTAAAGTAACATGAAGGGGTCAAGCCTCTCATGTTTCTTCCCCTGTGAGCCTCAGGATGCCACTGTTTTCCCTTCTCTTTCTCCTCCTCTTTTCAGTTGCTGAGTGGATCCTGTTAATGTGTGCACATGTGTCCGCGAGCCCACAGGGGTACAGGTACCTGCAGAGAAGTCGGGGGGGGGGGGCTTAAATTTAATGGACCCTCAACTAACTGTTAAGGAGCAGTGTTTAAGTTGTCAACTTCTCTTTAATTGCAGTCACAAGCTCTCCCAAATTTCACCCCCGCCCCAAACTCCAATATTCACAGAGCTCTTGCCAGTCCAGCTCCCATGGCCCCTGCCCCTCCCCCACCCGGTGCCCAGGCCGGCAAGGTGCATTCTGGGTAGGCTGCGGAAAGATCCTGGGCGGTGAATGGCTCATCAGGTATGCAAATGAGCCGGAAGTGCTGCTGAGGGTGAGGGAGCTGAAAATGGCGAAAACGGGCGTGTACGTCAGAGCTTTCCAAGTTCTCTGACCTGAAAACTGCTCGTGAGGACTGACAGGGACTCTGCGGTCATCTCCCAGAGCCGCCGAACACGTGGTCTTGCCCTCGCTGGAGTAACATCTGATTTCACACCTTCTGTGAGTTCTGCTCTTATTAGGGGACACGGGAAGGGTTGGCACCAAAGCCTAAGGCAAGGGGCTCCAGCTTACCTTCTAGAAACACTCCGGGACCTAGTGCAGAGCTGAGCCAGCTCGGGCAGAATTTTCGGGGAGCTGATGCCACAAAGCTAATCGTACTGGCTGAGGGTATCTTTCCTTACCGTGTAATCAAAGTAAAATGCAAGAACGTGTTTTGTTTTTATTCCCCGGTGTATTGTTTAGACTTGGGGATCAGTGAGAGGTAGGTGTGATTTTAGTTAGGAAGTGTGAGCTCTGGGGCGGCATTTTCCCCCAAATGCCACACAAAGGGGAGAGGTAATAGCCAAGTCTGCAGGGAGCCTGCCTCTAGGGATGTGAGGGGGAAGAGCACCCCTGAGCTCTTGTCCAGTGAAACCCCCAGCCTTTATTTGTATGCTTCTGGGGTCTAGTTGGTAGAAACTCTTGAGTGCTGGGATGGCCTCTGATACATATTCCACCTGAAAGTTATTTAGCCCTTGCTGTGGGCCAGGAACCGTTCTAAGGGCTTCACATGTATTAAGTTAGATTTACTAGTTCCTGAATGTGCTAAGAACAAAAATCAAGTTGCACAAGAGTGTGCATTGTGTTCTTCTGCTCCTCTAAAAAAGTTATTATATATTTTGTGTGTATTTCCAGGAGAGGGAAAACTTCTGGAAGGGTATCTCAAAAAATGATATAGTGGCTGGCCTTTAGGAGACTGAGAAACTGCTTAGCCAAGGAACTGTGGTTTTGGGAAGGAGACATTTCATTCAGAACTTTTGTTTGCTTGAATTATTTTTAACCATGTGTGATGTATTCCGGTTTCCATTGAAAACATACCACAGTTATTTTGAAGGAGAATGAAACGAAGCTTTGTAGGCCAGATAGCATTGTGGATCAGATGCTAGGGCTGAATCTTGGTGGAGGAAAGTGTAACGTGATACAATGGATAGAGTACCAGGGGTGGAAGGGCAGAGGTATTTTTGAGGAGGGTGGTTTTTTTTTTTTTTTAAAATTTATTTATTTATCAGAGAGAGGGAGAGAGAGCGAGCAAGCACAGGCAGACAGAGTGGCAGGCAGAGGCAGAGGGAGAAGCAGGCTCCCTGCCGAGCAAGGAGCCCGATGTGGGACTCGATCCCAGGACGCTGGGATCATGACCTGAGCCGAAGGCAGCCGCTTAACCAACTGAGCCACCCAGGCATCCCTAGGAGGGTGGTTTTGACGAAAGGAGCTTGCCGTCCTAGTGACTAAGCAGTAGCTGTAATATCATATTGGAAGGAGGATTGGAAATAGCAGTGAAAGTTCATTTGACGTGAATCATTGTCAAGCTTAATTGGGCAGTGTCGCACCTGTAACTCCCTTGCAACGAATATATCACTCTAATTCCAAGATTGTCTCAGCCTGCAAGACAAGTCCACCTCACTTTCTCCTGTGACTAGACTCAATCCCAGGTGGTGCGAAGCTATGGTGTGATTGTTATCACCAGTACAGACAGACGATTGGCTCAGTCATCTGGTCCTCAAATATATCGAGGGACATTACTGTGCTAGTGTGGTGAGGAGTCCAAGGCCAATGAGACCCAAGCCTGCCACATCGAGGATCCCACTGTCTTGGAAACAACACCCGCAACCGTGAACTCTAATGGAGGCTGTAGTGTGATAAGTCACACCAGAGGAATAGATACAGGATTATAAGGTTTCAGAGAAGAGAAGGATTGCGTTAGTCAGGAGGCATTTGGGACCTTTCAAAAGTGCTTTGTTTGCCATTTAGGATTTTGATGGAGGGGAGAACCGTGAGTAGCTTAAGCAAAAAGAGTGAAGTGTGTTTAGGAAACAGAAGGCGGTTTGGTTGAAATGCTTGGCCTTTGAAAGGGAGTGGAAGGCAGAGAGGCTGACAGGGTGGGGGTGGGCTGGGTGGGGGGAGAGGGTCAGGTGGCAGAGAGTCTTGAGTTCCAGTTCTGTCAGTGGTGGGGAGCCATTTAGTTGTGAGCAGAGGAGTGTCAGGACTTGAGGCCTTCAGGAACATGAATCTGGCACCACAGTGGAAGTGAAGCAGGGAAGGAGGTAGGTTTTCAGGCTCTGGGATTAGTCGTCCAGCTGAGAGCTAATGAGAGTCCAGGAGGAAGAAAGGAGGAGAAGAGAGATGCGTGAAACGTTTTGCAGAGGGCACAGAAGAGAAGGGATGGCTGATTGGGCGTCAGAGGAGAGGAAGCAGTGGGTGAAGTTTTGAGGCTGGTTGGCTAAGAGGGAAGAGGGGGAATCAGTGGATTTGGTGGATTGGTACTGAGGAAGAGTTTCAGTCAGCACAGGGTGTTTTGGGGGTTTTTGAATCCAGTACATAGAAGTTTGAGAATGGAGTTAATGAGAGAAGCTAAAGATTTTTGTGGGGAGCTCTGTAGTGGGGTTAGTTGAAGCCCAGATGCTAGATGACCTTTGCAATTAGAGGTTTTTGAAAAAGCCAAAAAAAATGATCAAGCAAGATAAGCGTAAGAGGAGAGAAGACAGAACAATGAGGAGAGGGTGGAGGCACAGAATCTTAGCTATGGCAGTTTAACAAGGGGTTTGTGATAAAACATGCCCCCCCCCCACGGTTCAGGAAAGGGGGTTGAAAAAGGCCCTTGTATATGGCAGCTGAGTGGTCGCTGATGAGTGTTAAGAAAACTGGTTTTGGAAAGTTGGGTGAAAGAAGCCAAAGGTTTCAAAGAATAATTTGCAAATTTCAGGGCCGTAGGTGGAATGCAACCTGAAGAGGTATTTTACTTGTTCCTCAATATTTAATTTATTTATTTAAAAAAGATTTTATTTATTTATTTATTTATTTATTTATTTATTTGACAGAGATCACAAGTAGGTAGAGAGGCAGGCAGAGAGAGAGAGAGAGGAAGAAGCAGGCTCCTCGCTGAGCAGAGAGCCCGATGGGATCATGGCCTGAGCCGAAGGCAGAGGCTTTAACCCACTGAGCCACCCCGGCGCCCCTGTTCCTCAATTTTTAAAAAATCAAATAAATTGCTACTATTTCAGCATTATTAGCTTTCACATGAAAATTCCAAATTTCAAACCCAAGTGATGGGGTCCTGGTAGGAGGTGTGGCGCTGCCCATATCAGTTTGCTTCAGGTGCACTCAGCCACATGCCCCCATACCTTCTGCTCGGTTGCATTTTTTTGGTTCAAGCATGTGGAAGTGGTAAGGAAATCTGGATTGTTCCTTTGAAAGTTTGGCGATGATGTGCAGAACAGAAAAGAGGCTGCTAAAGCATGGTGCTCCAGAGGAGTAAATGGGAGTGTTAGGGTAATGGGAGACACAAGCACCATTTGGTGATACTTAGAAGGGAGTATTTAAGTACAGAATAGTAGACTGAAGAGGCAAGGGACTGATACAACCAAAATTATGTGTGGGAGCTGAGGAAGAAGCAGTTTGGAAAGGAAAGAGACCTTTCTGCTTTTGAAATAGGAGAAGCAAGAGACAGAAATGGCAAGTGGGGGCGGGGCAATTTGTGATGGTAAGGAAGGAACAGCAGAAGAGTTGGGATTGATGTTTTGTGTGGCTGTACTCATGGGGCTGAATTCAGGGCAGGATCCAACACATGTGGGGAAGATTCTGGGAGCAGAGCCATAATTTGGCATCCTTCAAGTGGCTATTTTTTAATTTTTTAAAGATTTTTATTTTTTACTTTTAGGGGCACGTGGGTGGCTCAGTTGGTTAAGCATCTGTCTTTGGCTCAGGTCATGATCTTGGAGTCCTGGGATTGAACCCCACCTCAGGCTCCCTGCTCAGTGGGGAGCCTGCTTCTCCCTCTCTCTGCTTGTGTGTTCTCTCTCTCTCTCTTGCAAATAAATAAATAGAATATTTAAAAATTTTTAAAAAACTTTGAAGTAATTTTTACTTCCAGCCTGGGACTTGGAACTCACAACCCTGAGATCAAGAGTTCATGCTCTACCAACTGAGCCACTCGTGTGCCCCTCAGGTAGCCCACCATTGCTGTTCTATCAGCTGATCTCCAGGATCATTCAGGCTGTGGGTGAATCATCCAAATCTCTGAGGTGCATTTAATAGTCATTTAATAATGGCAGGAAGAGGCTGATTTTCTCTTTTAAAAATTGCAGACCTATGTTAGTATTTAAAAATTAGAGTTTGCTGGATACCTTGAATTTAGTGTAACATTTGGAGTTAGTTGAACTTGCCTTTCACCTCACATATTTTTTTGTATTGGTGGGTACTCTCCTTCACTAAGTATAGGAAAAATTTTTTCCTGACTTCCATGATAACAAAACATTTCTCATTTTCCTATAGTTCCTACTCTCTCTCATTTTTTTTTTTTTTGAGATTTTTTTCACCCCCGGAACCAGACAGCTTCATAGAATTCTTAGATGAGTGCTTCAGATTGAGATAATGTGACTCACTTGTTACTGATAAATAACACTATACCCTGAGTCCTATAGTTTCTGCATTTCGTTGGCCCCTCAGTGCCCACCATTGCTATTCTATCAACTGATCTCCAGGATTGTACAGGCTGTGGGTGAATCATCCAAATCTCTGAAGTGCATTGTATGGAAGAAGTGGTCCTCTGTGGGATGATTTTAAATATACACGTTGGTGGGAGTTAGGAGTGGGCTTACATTTGGCCAGTGTGTGAAGAATTTTATATGGAAAGGTGAATTCACTGACAGAACCCAGGCTGATTTATTCCCATGTTGGTTTCGTGCACCCATTTAATAAATTGATGCTTATAGGGGCTTGGATGGGCCACTCCTTTGTATGGGTTTGGGTAGGGTTTAGGTTGCAATGTGGAGTCCATTTGCTGTTGGCATATAGAGGATGTGAAAGTAGGTCTTTTCAAGGCACACAAAAGGACCAGTGAGCTTCAGACAGGGACGTACTTGTTTGTGGCAAAAGGACATAAGAACAGACCAGAGTGATTCTGTCCAGAGGCCAACAGAGTGAGCACCAAAATGGTGGGTTTTGCAGACTCATGCTGGACTAGTGGAGCCAGAGTCGAGTGCGGACTGATGGTGGTGGCTCAGAGAGGGAGAAGGGGAATTAGAGGAAGCTCTGCTCAATTTTCAGACTTCCAGACATTTTGTGAAATAATCATTTTGGTGAAATATTTTTAAAGTTATTTAAAAAATACAGCTCTATAAAAATGATAATTTAAAAAATGCTTCTCTGTGAATTACTTGGAGGGCTATCACTAAAGGATTTCTCTTCATGTAACTGGACATACTTTCTGTTTCTAAATTATCCCTTGTCTGGTATGAACATCCACATTGTTCGTTTGTGGCTACCTTCCACAAAATAGGTTTCTCATGTGAGAAAGCATGACACGTCATTTAACTTTCATTTCACTTTTTCTGTCAATCATGATGGGGTAGCATTGTTCACTCATACGTGCTGGGAGGAGTGATCTATGTGGATACTGTTAAGTCTCATTAAAATGATTTGTTTAGCATTCACAGAAGGAAGGATAACATTAAAATCATTATGATCTTGGACATCCCTCACCCTCCCTGAGTTTTGGTTTCCTTATTTTAAATGGTTACAGGGTGAGAGTGGGTGGGGTGGGCCACATCTCTAAGACATTTCCCTTTTTAAATGTCAGAGGACATGACTGTAAGATAGGAGGGTATTTGGGACTGAGTTTGAATGTGCTAAAAGATAAATTGAGGCATATTAAATTGTTAGCTTGAGTAAACAGGGTTTTTTTTTTTTTTTTTAAGATTTTATGTATTTATTTATTTGTCGGAGAGAGAGAGCGAGCGAGAGAGCGAGCACAGGCAGAAAGAGTGGCAGGCAGAGGCAGAGGGAGAAGCAGGCTCCCTGCAGAGCAACTCCCCCAATGTGGGACTCCATCCCAGGACGATGGGATCATGACCTGAGCCGAAGGCAGCTGCTTAACCAACTGAGCCACCCAGGTGTCCCTAAACAGGGTTTCTAATTGGGCAGAGACATGCTAGAGTAGTTAGGAGTCAGAGGAAAGACTTTCAAAGGGAAGACTGGGAAGCAAGCAAAGGAATGATTCGATTCGGCTGTAGAGGGCGTAAGTGGTTGCCTTGCTTGGGAGGCCTAGTTGGCTGTTTGTTGTGATTGCTTGTCCTTAGGTTTCAGGTTCTTAACCTTGAGGCATTTACAGGCTTAGGTTTGAATTTGCTCACTAGGCGACTAAAGGATTAAAGCCACCTCAGTCTAATGGCTTCCTTGTTTAATTTAACATATGTGACCAGAATCAGAAGGCAGCTGAATGAAGTTCTCGGCTTAGAGTTCATGTTTGTTTAGTTTGTGTTAAGAGAGCTAGGCCATTTGTCGCACTGCCTCAAAAAACTACTGAATTCCAAGAAGATAATTACTGTCCATTTACATGTTCAAAACTCCTTATAGCTAGAATATACATTTGTAGGCTGAATACAGTAGAGCTGTTCTGTGAACACAGGGAGGCCTTGGATTATTGGTACATACGATATATTTATTCTTATTTTGCAGGATTTAGGACGTGATATTAGTACTTTAAGTGATTCTAAACCTGATGGTTTCCACTCTTGTTTTCCTGTGTGTTGTAGGGTAATGCTGCTGTCCAGAATCTGGCATCCAGGACCCAAGAACAGGGTGCTTTCTTGAAGTGATCCCACTCTTCAGCCCCTGCAGAAGTGAAACTTTTGCAGAGAAATTATTTTTTTTTAAAGATTTTATTTATTTATTTGACAGAGATCACAAGTAGGCAGGCAGAGAGAGAGGAGGAAGCAGGCTCCCCGCTGAGCAGAGAGCCCGATTTGGGACTCGATCCCAGGACCCTGGGATCATGAACCGAGCTGAAGGCAGAGGCTTTAACCCACTGAGCCACCCAGGTGCCCCTTGTAGAGAAATTCTTAAGGAATGTTGTGGGTCCCAGTTTTTGCAGTTTTACTTCTTTTCCTGGTCTTCAAGTCAGTCTCTGAGTGCCGTCCTTCTGCTCTTGACCACTCTTGTACCATGGGCCATCATGGAGGAACTCTGGGAGGAGGAGAACTTAGCTGGCTCCAGTGGCCAGAATCCCATCTCTCAAGTCAGCATATTAATCTTCTCCATAGAAAGGGTGTCATCTGCTGCTATTATATCCAGTACATAATGAATTTCTTCATTGGATGTCTGTAATTTTAATTTGGTAGCCCAGCTTTCTTTATCTGTGGTTCCTTTGGACACTTCTGCTTTGGAACATGGCTGCACTTACCAAGGGTGATAAGACGTAGCTGGTGGACTCTGGTTTCCTGATACTTAGTTACCAAGTCCACCAAAACGTATTCCCTTGTGGGTATATCAAAACATTTTTCCATAATATTCCAATATTATCTTTTTTTTTTCCTTGCTTGATCTTGCTATGGTTACAAAAAGATTTTTTTTCTTGTCAAATGTGTGTTTCTAGCTCAGTATCTGCTTCTATTTTGGCTGGACAGTTGGCTGGTTTTAATTTCTTAGGGATCTGTTTCACATTGGTTCCAGGGGATTACAATAGCGAATGTTGACTAAGAGGTAATAATAGGGCATTTATTAGACATACCTGTGGACAAGGTATTGTGTCATGCACTTCCATACAGATCATCTCTAATCTTTCATGCTAGTTAGGTATTATTCAAAGATTTTTCTGTGAAGATGTAGAAGTTCAGAAGGGTCATTTGCCTTGCCTAGGGCCACACAGCTACCAGGGGCTGACCAGGAATTTGGAAGCAGCTGATTGCCAAATCTGTGAGTTTTCCACTGTACCATGCTCCCTTCACTGGGACTTGAGGGTTTGTTTCAGTTGATGGATTTGATTTCTCTTGTCTTCAGCTTTTTCCCGTTCTTCCAGTCTCACTCATTTTCTCCTCATGCTCTCTCCATTTTCTGTCTGCACATAATCCTCCTAATTTAAATGTCCATCAAACACAAATTCCTCTTCCAAGCTATTACTCAGCAAACCATACCCAACTTTGATGAAGCTTTTCCATTGCTGGTGTTCTGGTTATCACAAGTCTCTGGGAGAGACTTGAGAGCACAATTTCATCCTTAAAGATAGTACAGTTACCAATAAATACTTATTCACTTTAAAAAATGTTATTTCCAATATAGTTAACTTGCAGTGTTATATTAATTTCTGATGTACAACCTAGTGGTTCAGCAATTGTGTACATCACTCAGTGCTCATCGGGGTAAGTATACTCTTAATTCCCATCACCTATATCCTCCATCCTCCCACCTGCCTCCCCTCTGGCAACCATCAGTTTGTTCTCTATAGTTAAGAGTCTGGTTTTTTTCTCTTTTTTTCTTTGTGTATTTTGTTCCTCAAATTCCACATTTGAGTGAAATCATACTGTATTTGTCTTTTTCTGAGTGACTTATTTTGCTTAGTATTATACCCTCTAGGTCTTTTTGTGTTGTTGCAAATCATGAGATTTTATTCTTGTTTTTTATAGTTGAGTACTGTTCCATCATGTATCTATACCACATCTTCTTTATCCATTTATCTCTCAATGAATTAGTGTTTTTAAAGTCTTTGGATTAATACCTAGTAGTGAAGTTACTGGATCATATGATAATTTGATTTTTCATTTTTTGAGAACCTCCATACTGTTTTCCACAGTGGCTGTACTAGTTTGCATTCCCACCAACAGTGCAACAGGGTTTGTTTTTTTTTCCCTTCTCTTCATCTTTACCAACACTTGTTGTTTCTTGTGTTTTTGAAAACACTGACTTTTGAAAACAGAAATTATATGGTTTTTAATGATTTCTATCTAAATCCCAGATTATATAAGGCAGTATAAAATAGTGTATGTAACACTGTGCTAGATCTTTTAGGTACATTAATACTTTTTCCTATTAAAAAATTTATTAGATCAAAGGAAAAAGCCTATGAGATAAGGATTATTATTCTTTTCCAAGTTCACATAATGAGAAAGGGGCACATTCAAATTAAAGCCTCCTTTCTCTGGTATCCAAGCTCTTCCTACCACACCTAACTCCCTCTTTACTGAGTTGTTTATAATATTAATTACCATATAACCCTTTTACATCAGTATTTGGAGATTAGCATTATAATGTGCTCTGTATTTCCTCGTAGAAGAGAAATGCAGGAAGATAGACAGTTGGGAAGATTTAGGGAGATTGGCACAGATTTGAGAGGAGAAAAGCTTATGTTAATAATATATATAGATTCTTAAACACTTAAGCAAAGATTTTAAATGGTAAATTTGACAGGGAGTTTTTCACTGAATTAAAAAGTCAAATTGTAGTTCAATGAACAATATTTGAAGTCAATGTAATTGAATTCCAAAATGTTAAATGTTTTGAAAGTGGATTATTTCACGCACTGAATCCAATCCTCCCGCCTCTGTCCCCTTGGTGGATTGGTCTTACATGCCATTCTGAGAATGATCTCACTCATTGTAGAAAAACCTAGTGAGCAAAAATCCCCGTCTTTGTGTCTACAATACAATAATCCCATATCTCTATTCTGTTTCTCATGTTGGTGTGTTTTTTTGTCTCCACCTCTGTGTTATAAACGCCTTGGGAGTGAAGACTCCCCTCTTTTTGTTCTCTCCTGTCTTTTCAGGAAACTGATCAGGGGAAAAAGCCTACTGTATGCTCACTGATTAGTGGCAGACAGTCGGATGTGCTTTGAGGCCATGAAAGGAGACGTTCATGAGTAAACCCGGGAAAGGAGAAGACAACATGGATGTGTGGTGGCAGAGACTGGTTGTATAGGAGCGTAACTGGCCCCGTAGCCTCACTGTCTGTTCACAGGCCTTCTTGTTTGTACTTTGGTAACCTCAGTTGTGGAGATCCCAGCACTTAATGTCCTTATCCCTCCCTCCACCACAAGTGGGGACCCAGGTGGGGTCACAAGGCATCAGGGATCTGCCATGATATCAGGTTGAGGTGGATGTACAGGCAGATATTTGTTTTTAAACAACCAGACAGGCTGTCTCCTGAGATCTGACCAAAACTGGAACTTGGAGGAGATTCAGCTGGCTTTGGTTTAAACCAGACAAAGTGAAACAATGCTAACAGCCAGGGTAAGGAGTCTCAAGACCCTGCCGGAAATGCTTACTCACCTTCAGCCTGAAGTTGGTAAAGTCTAAGCATGAGTATTCGAGCAGCCTTTGAGTCCTTGTGTACTCCCTTACCGCACAGAACCAGGGATACCCATTCTTCTATGGAGTAGGACAATGGTTGCAAATTTCTAAATAATAATATTAGGTGATATTGTAGCTTTGCGCATATATTGTAGATAGAAATGACAGAAGCATATTTACCATATGAAAGATTCTTAGCTTGTGGAAAATTAGTCTCATCTCCTTAGAGAAATCCCAACACTGCTCTTTATTATCCATGACCAGAATGTTGGGCACATGCAATTTTGCGGACTCAGGTGGGTGAAGAAGGTAATGACTCTCAGAGGGAAATAAAATGGAGTGGAGAACTGGTGAGTAGTCCATGTTTGTTAATACTTTGGAAGCAGGCAGTCTGCTAAGTCTAGTGACAACCGACTGTGGCCCCTTTGGACCTGGCACCTCATCCCACGTGTTTTATCCAGTCCTTTCGGGTCAGGGCATAAGAGTTAGCTTGAAGCATAGCTGCCATGCTAATTTCACGGCATTCTAGCTTTGTCTATCGCTCTCTTTCACACACACATGCACACACACATACTCACATTTTTATGAGGGAGAACAAGATGGAATGAACATAGAATGTGGTTTAACTTTCAGAACTTTAAATGAGAGCCTCTTTGTTAGTGAAAAGCAAACAAAGCAAACTGGCCACTGGGTCAGCTTGCTCTGGAATGCAGAGTTGTTTGTCGCCAAACAGCCGCCTGATGCTGGGTTTACATAATGTTTCAGTAAACCGAAACAATGAGGACATTTACCATTAACTCTAGGCCTGAGCCATAAAATCAGAATAGGGAAGATCAGGGTCACTAACTCTGATCCTTGAGGCCCTAAACGCACAGCTCTGCCCAGGGCAAAGTAGCTCCTTAGACTAAGTCGTACACATTTATTAAATGCCTAGTATTTTATCAAAACCTCTCTGGATAGGAAGATGCAAAGGCCCACACCCCTTCATGGGGCATGGGTTCCAGGCCTGCAGCAAGATCTAGCTGGCAGGCAGACACTATTAATGGGAGGGTGTTAACGTTAACATTAAAGTGATTTTCTTTTTAGGCAAAATGCTCCATGTGAGAATAAACAGAAGAGAGTGTTTAAGTTCACCTACGGAGCATGAATATTCCAGAAACTACTAAAAATAACTTAGTGGTGTCAAATGTGAGGTGGGGCGTGGCAGGAGATCAGGATGGGGGAGGTGGTAGTTGGAATAAGAAGGGTCTTGTGTGTACATCAGTCTAGGTGCTAATGTTTAATCCTGGGCAAGGTGGAATGTCAGTTAAGTATTTTGAGCTCAGGTAATGATTCGGCCATGATTGTGTCTTAGAAAGATCACTGCAATGGCTTCGAGGAGGACAAGTGGGAGGGTGGGTGACTGGAACCAGTGAAGTGGTCCTTTGGGGGTGGGTACAGGCAAGTTTCCTGTGGATGCTTTGACTGGAACAGATTGAGGAGTTGTTAGGCCCAGGTGAATTGTCAGAGACCTACACCAGAAAGCCATGGGATTCATGAGGGGAACCGTGGGACAACAGGAGTGAGATGTAGGGTCAGTCCTACCTTCAAGCAAATGCCAGGGCTCCGGAATTGATGTGCATGGCCCCAGGGCCTCACCTAACTTCTGAGAAGCCATTCTGAATGCTGGGCAGTGGGTTTGCCACTGCTCTGGGGCATTGGGGACTGGAGAGTCAGGCTGGGCCAGCTTTGAGCAGGTCCTGCTGCTCTGCCAGTGTCTGGAGCATAGCAGCGGGTCTTAATAAATACTTCTTGATTGACTATAGCCCAACCCTCATATAGGAGCAGGGATGCAGCAATAAGCATATCACACGAAGACCCTGTCTTGGAGGAGGGTACATTCCAGGTGGTGAGATAAGTGACCAGCCAAAGAAACACAATGCCTAGAAAGTTCGATGGTGAAAGATGCTCTGAAGAAAAAATAAGGTGGGGAAGGTGGTTTACAGTTGTAATTAAGATGTTCAAGATACGTTTTATTGAGCAAAGACCTGCACGCGGTTGGAGGGCACCTCTTGGGATTTGTGGGAGGAAAGCAGTGCCCTTCAGGAGCCAGATGTTGAGCTGGGCATGTTAGCATGTTGGGAGCAGCACGGAGGCCATTGTGGCCACAGTGATGTGACTAAGGGAGAAGCATGGTGGGGGAAAGGAACTGGGACTTTTGTCTTCCACTTGGCAGAGTGTGATGGAAAGTTCTGTTTGCTGTCCTGCTAGACATAGGCTGGACACAAGCAAAAGCCACCATTATTGAAATAAGAGGTAGGAGGACTGCTTTATATTAAAAGAGCTGAAAGAGCTATAGCAATCAAATGCAGTGGTTTAATTCTCAGGATGAGGATGGAGATTGGAATATGGGCTAATATTAAATATTATTGTATTCCTCTTGATTTGGTTAGGTGTTATTATTCTATCAATAGGGGAATACAGAGAAGAAAGTCATTGTGAGAAGAGGCATGCTGAAATATTTAGGGGTGAATTATCAGGATATCAGGAACTTTCCAATGATTCAAAACACACACAAATGCATGCCCCTCACCCCCACAGTTGAGTGGATACACACATCCATAAAAAATGCCAGAATAGAAATAGGTGTTGCATCTGGGTGGTGGGCATATAGATACTGGTTATACTAGTCTGCCAGCCTTCATTTTAGAGAATTTTCATATTGAAAAGTTGGGAAAAACCCTTTCTGCTATTGTCCATTTTTCTTGGCTCTGCTTTTGTTTGCAGTTACTTATTCTCATGAGATTCTGCCCAGGCCGTAGGCAATTTATTTACTTTGGATCAGAAATGTTTACCTCTGGAGACTTCTAGGAGACACAGTGCTTAGGGATTTGGATGGGACGTCATGTGGGTGGTGTTCTAAATCCTTTTTGGCTGGCAATTCTGAAAAGGACAGGACTGGGAGTGGAAAGATGGTGCATGCCTCACAATTTTAAAAGACACTTCTAGGCAAGGGGAGGGCAAAGAAGAAATGGAGCCTTGAAGAGCTACTTCCTCTCTGGAAGGCATGCTTTTCCCTGATACCTCAGGTTCTGAATTATTCCTCCATTTACTTGCTCTGTGGCTGGACAAAAGTATGTGAAGTGATTTAGAAACTCATTGGTCATCTAGAAAGTCTGTTTCCGGTCGGGTGCTTACCAGCCTCTGTTAGGGGATTGGTGTCTGGTATATTAAATCCCAGTTTTAATCCAGGGGCCAGTATATCTGTGAATATTAAAGAAGCACAACTGCCCTTGCACGGGTCATATGAATTCCATATGGTATTTTCCACGTGAAAGCAAGAAGTAGTGCATCCAGAAAGCTGGGATTAGCAACTTAGATCTCCTGATAAAGTTTCAGCATATGGTTAGGAATGTGAACATTTATACACATACCCCCTCTGTCAGCCACACAAGACAAAAATAAAAAATAACTCTGGAAAAATAACTTAGATCTCAGAGAAAAGAAGAGCGTAGGTGGTAGTATATAAAGGACTTCCTAAAAATGAAGTTGTTTGCAGCCTTTTATTTGGTTTAAAAAAGGTCTGTTTGCTGTAGGAATAACAATAAAAGATAAAAGTCATTTCAAGCTAAGGAGGGGGAGTAGAAAAATGGTTGCAAATTGTGGTTTTTTGTCTGTTCTCCCATCCAAGTACTAACCAGGCCCGACCCTGCTTAGCTTCCGAGATCAGACGAGATCAGGCGCGTTCAGGGTGGTATGGCCGTAGACTAGTTTTGTCTGTTCTGAGTCCTGTAATAATACTAGCAATATAATGACACTTAACATTCACTGAGTGAATGTTACATCTGTAAAATGTTACATTTTACATTTAACTGATTGAATTCTCATGACGACCCTATGAGATAACAACTATTACCTTTATGTTCAGAAAGCTGAGGTCCAGAGAAGTTAAATAACTCGTGTGAGGTCATATGGTTACCTATTACCAGAGAAGGTAAAATGATCTTTGAGGTAAGCTAAATAAAATTCTATCCTGTTTTTCTAGAGTCCCGTTTTTATTTTTTCCTCTCTCCTTGTCAGGGTTTGTCTGATCCCTCTGCAGACCAACCAATTGTTGGTCTCACACATTGCTAGCAAGCCAGGTCTTTAAGTAGCCTCTTGAAAGGAGTGGCTTTCAATTTGTGACTCTGGACCTTGGGGCACTGGTGATTTACTGCTATCACTAGCAGTAGTTTGCTGAGTGCCATGTCTTCCACTATATGTTTTTTATGTTTTATTTCAATATTAAAAAAATACCTTTATTATTCACTATTAAAAAAGAGATGTACAGCTGGAGTTAGACATATATTTGGAATAAAATTTTCATAAAACAATTTTACCGTATGTGATACTCTTTGCAATTTCCCATTTTATTCTATTTCACTTTAAAAATGCTGATTGTGACATACTAATGGACTTTATGTGTTGCTTAATGATTTACAACATCACTTTGTAGAAAAACACTTCTTTAGCTCATTTCACCTTTCACAGTAATCCTATCAAGTCAGTATAATTCTAACTCCCATCTTACAGATGAGAGAACTGAGTTCGTTTGTTCATGGTTGTAGAAAGAAGCCAAAGTCTGTTGTACCTTATACTTGAGAATAGTATGTTTTTTCAAACAGATGTTGGTTGTGTTAAAACACAGCTCTCTAAATTCTTATGTGCTTAACTCATTGTGGCCTGAATACACAGTCTTATACATATGGGTATATGGGTTCTGTTCTAGATAGAATATGTGAAGATGGGGTTGTGATTTATCAAAAGCAAATATTTCTAAGTAACTAATGTTGTGGTAGCTTTTAGTTATTATACCTGTGTTCAGTCATTTGTTTAAAAAATCACAACTTCTATCATACGGAGGTCTGAGGACTTCTTTGAAATTGAAGTTGCTTTTTTTCCAGGAAAAGGATTGAAACAGAGGCCACATCTTCAGAAGTGTGGCTAGCAGACTTAACTTTAACTGAGGATTCATGAATTACATCTTCAGTTTTATCAGCCCCCGACGTAACTTTAGTGTATGCCTCAGCTATTACTAGGCAATGATCAAAACAGTATTAGCAGCACGTAAGAGTTTGTCACCAGTAGAAATTACTGATACCGCCTCATAGCGTTACAGGTATAACTACACGGAAGTTATGCTAGTTATCAGAGTCACCATTAGATCTTGATATTTAATGAACTGATAGAGAAGCACATATACTAGTGTATCACAAAATTTGTTCTTACTATTTTGGTAATTGCATTTCAATAAAATTTTATGCTTTCAACTACATTAGAAAATAGAAATAGAAAGGGTCTGTAAGTCCTACCAGACTGCTGGCTTGGGCCATGGCTCCAAAATGAATTGAAGGGCTTGACTAAAGGAGGGTTGGAGGCTTCAACATAAGCTGATGGTCTCTGGATGCCTCTTTGGAATTGTCCGATTTCTAGCCACTCAGCACCGACATCACTTATTGTCACAGTTTGGTGGAGGAAGAGATGGGGTACTTGCTCACTCTAGGCTGTGGAAACTGAAGCACAGAAAGTTCTTTGGTCCTCTCAAGTTTTTTTCCTCTTGTCTGAGTCTGTTCCTTCATGTTCGATTTCCTTTTCATTGTCTTCCTCTTCATTATTATAACTCTGCCTCTTGTATTTGGCACACAGATTCACAGAAGGAGCATTAGAACTGCTCTGCTGTTTTGTTGAATTTAAATTGAGGAAGTCAACTTTGTTTATTAGATGCCCATTGTTTATGGTGACTGATTTTCTTGTCAACACCATGGGAAAAACCTATATTTCTGCACTGAGTCCTGTCATTAGTCTTCCTGAATATTCATGTTGCTTTGCTGAAGCTAAGGGCTAGGGAAATGACCAGTAGTTTAAATTATTTCTAGGCTTACATTATAGTGCTGTGAGCATTAAATAATAAATAATGGACCTACCCTCTCACAAATGTCTCTGCTTTGATGAAGGCTTGCAGCTGTTTTCATTCAGTCTTGTGTTAAGTTTAGCCATAATGTTCTGTATATTTACAGAAAAATAAGTTAGTGTGTGTTCTATGAATTGGCATGTTTGATGGAGCTGAATTATTTTAATCTTGGGATCATCAGGATACACAGAGTTTAATTTACTGCTGAAGTTCCTTTGAGATGATACAGACTCTCTTCCGTGATGTTATTGGAGTTACCTTTCTCATTAAAAACAAATTGAATAGCTCCATTCCTTTTTCACAATCTTAACATGTTCCCACTCTTGCCAGTAGAATGGAGTTCAAGGTGTGTAAGATGGGACTCGGGGTTTCATGGTCTGGGCCCTGCTGCCTCTTTATGGCTTACCATTTCCCCTCATGTTACCTAGATGTCATCCTTTCTAAAGTCCTCCTATTTTTCTGTACTCATTCTCACTTTAACTACCATGACTCTGCATAGATGATTCATTCTTTCATTCTGTTCTACTTCCTGAAAAACTCTTATTCATCCTTTGAAATCTCTTGGGCCTTACCCTCTTTCTGAAGCCTTCCCTTTTTTTAAAAAAAATTCATTTTAAATTCCTGTATAGTGTTATGTTAGTTTCAAGTGTACAGTATAGTGATTCAACAATTCCATACCTCTCCGATGGCTCATCATAAGTGCACTCCTTAATCCCCAAGAAGAGTTCCCTTGTATTGACATCCATTCCTTGCTACCCATCCAATAGAGGTTGGAGGATCTGTCTGTGTTTGCATATTAACTGGTCGTATTAATCTGAATCCATTAAAATAACTTATTTGCAGAGTCATATCCTCCTTTAAAATGGAACTCTCCTTAAACACAAGGATAGTGTCTTCATCTCTTTATTTCATGTCTAGTGTGGGGCACATGTTCTTCTGATTTTGCATGAAGGAATATTGTGATCATGCTAACTTAATTGACAGTGTGTTAAGAGGATAGGGTAGTAGAATTTAAATATTACATACTGTATGGTCACTTCTTGTGCTGTTATATCCTCTTGGCCTACTTTTTATAATTTTTATTCTTTTTTTAAAAATATTTTATTTATTTATTTCACAGACAGAGATCACAAGTAGGCAGAGGCAGCCAGAGAGAGAGGAGGAAGCAGGCTCCCCGCAGAGCAGAGAGCTTGATGTGGGGCTTGATCCCAGGACCCTGGGATCATGACCTGAGCTGAAGGCAGAGGCTTTAACCCACTAAGCCACCCAGGTGCCCCTATAATTTTTATTTTCTTATTTAAATTCAATTAGCCAACATATAGTACATCATTAGTTTCAGGTGTAGAGGTCAGTAATTCATCAGTAGCCTATAACACCGGGTGCTCATTACATCCTGTGCCTTCCTTAATGCCTATCATCCTGTTACTCCATCCCTCCACGTTTTGGAAATAGGGCCACTATGGTTATAATAGAATATAGGTAAAAGAGGGTAAAAAATATCAAGGTTTTATTTTTTTAATTTTTTAAAAAAGATTTTATTTATTTATTTGACAGAGAGAGAGAGAGATCACAAGTAGGCAGAGAGGCAGGCAGAGAGAGAGGAGGAAGCAGGCTCCCCACCGGGCAGAGAGCCTGATGCAGGGCTTGATCCCAGGACCCTGGGATCATGACCCGAGACGAAGGCAGAGGCTTTAACCCACTGAGCCACCCAGGTGCCCCAGTATTAAGGTTTTAAAACAGAGATATGAAGTGATTTCACCATGAAACTTTTATAGCATATATTTTCTTTTTCTTACTAGTTTTTAAAAGTTTTTTTTAAATTTTATTTATTTATTTAACAGATCACAAGTAGGCAGAGAGACAGGCAGAGAGAGAGGAGGAAGCAGGCTCCCTACTGAGCAGAGAGCCTGATGTGGGGCTTGATTCCAGGACCTTGGGATCATGACTTGAGCCGAAGGCAGAGGCCCAACCCACTGAGCCACCCAGGCACCCCTCTTACTAGTTTTTAAAATTTAAATTTAATTATTTAACATGTAGTGTATTATTAGTTTCAGAGGTAGAGTTCAGTGATTCATCAGTGGCATGTAACACCCAGTGCTCATTACATCATGTGCTCTCCTTAATGCCCATCACCCAGTTACCCCATCCTCCCACACACTACCCCTCCAGCAACCCTCAGTTTGTTTCCTATAGTTAAGAGTCTCTTATGGTTTGTCTCCCTTTCTGATTTCTTCCCATTCAGTTTTTCCTCCCTTTCCCTATGATCTTTGCTGTTTCTTATATTCCACATATAACTGAAGCTGTATGATAATTGTTTTTCTCTGATTGACTTATTTCACTCAGCATAATACCCTCCAGTTCCATCCACATCAAAGTAAATAGTATTTATCCTTCCTGATGGCTGAGTAATATTCCATTTTGTGTGTATGTATACATATATAAATATATATTATATATAGTGTATATATGTATATACACATATATATCTCACATCTTCTTTATTCATCTGTTTGAAGGACATCTCAGTTCTTTCGATAGTTTGGCTATTGTGGACATTGCAGTTATAAACATTGGGATGCAGGTGCCCTTCAAATCATTACGTTTGTATCTTTGGAGTATTGTAACCAGTAGTGCAATCGCTGGGTGAAAGGTGGCTCTATTTTCAGCTTCTTTTTTTTTTTTTTTTTTTACAAGTATAAGGTAAGGAATTTTTTTTTTAAGATTTTATTTATTTGACAGAGATCACAAGTAGGCAGAGAGAGGAGGAAGCAGGCTCCCCTCTGAGCAGAGAGCCCGATGTGGAGCTTGATCCCAGGACCTTGGGATCATGACCTGAGCCAAAGGCAGAGGCTTTGATCCGCTGAGCCACCCAGGCACCCCTCTATTTTCAGCTTCTTGAGTTGAAAATTGAGGGGGAACCCTCTTGCATTCCCACCAGCAGTGTAGGAGGATCCCCCTTTCTCCATATCCTCGCCAGCATCTGTTTTTTCCTGACTTATTAATTTTAGCCATACTGACTGGTGTGAGGTGGTATCTCATTGTGGTTTTCTTTTTAAATAATTTTTAAATTTTTTTATAAACATATAATGTATTATTAGCCCCAGTGAAGTGTATAAATCGCCAGGTTTACACACTTCACAGCACTCACCATAGCACGTACCCTCCCCAATGTCCATAACCCCACCATCCTCTCCCTACCCCCCTACCCCCGGTCACCCTCAGTGACCGTTTGTGTTAGTGTGACTGTTTTGTGACAGTAAGAGTCTCTTATGGTTTGTCTCCCTCCTGATCCCATCTTGTTTCATTTATTCTTTTCCTACCCCCAAACCCCACATGTTGCATCTCCACTTCCTCATATCAGGGAGATCATATGATAGTTGTCTTTCTCCGATTGACTTATTTCGCTAAGCATAATACCCTCTAATTCCATCCACGTCATCACAAATGGCAAGATTTCATTTTTTTGAAGGCTGCATAGTATTCCATTGTATATATATACACCACATCTTCTTTATCCATTCATCCGTTGATGGATATCTAGGTTCTTTCCATAGTTTGGCTATTGTGGACATTGCTGCTATAAACATTTGGGTGCACATGCCCCTTTGGATTACTATGTTTGTATCTTTAGGGTAAATACCCAGTAGTGTGATTCCTGGGTCGTCAGGTAGCTCTATTTTCAACTTTTTGAGGATCCTCCATGCTGTTTTCCAGAGTGGCTGCACCAGCTTGCATTCCCACCAATAGTGTAGGAGGGTTCCCCTTTCTCCTCATCCTCGCCAGCATCTGTCATTTCCTGACTTGTTAATTTTAGCCATTCTGACTGGTGTGAGGTGGTATCTCATTGTGGTTTTGATTTGTATTTCCCTGATGCCAAGTGATGTGGAGCACTTTTTCATGTGTCTGTTGGCCATCTGGATGTCTTCTTTGCAGAAATGTCTGTTCATGTCTTCTGCCCATTTTTTGACTGGATTATTTGTTGTTTGGGTGTTCAGTTTGATAAGTTCTTTGTAGATTTTAGATACTAGGCCTTTATCTGATAAGACATTGCAAATACTTCTATTCTGAAGGTTGTCCTTTGGTTTTATTGACCGTTTCCTTTGCTTGCAAAAGCTTTTTATCTTGATGAAGTCCCAGTGGTTCATTTTTGCCTTTGTTTCCCTTCCCTTTGAAGATATGTCTAGGAAGAAGTTGTTGAGGCGGAGGTCACAGAGGTTGCTGCCTGTGTTCTCCTCTAGGATTTTGATGGATTCCTTTTTCACATTTAGGTATTTCATCCATTTTGAGTCTATTTTTGTGAATGGTGTAAGGAAATGGTCCAGTTTCATTCTTCAGCATGTGGCTAATTTTTGCAACACCATTTGTTGAAGAGACTGTCTTTTTTCCATTGGATTTTCTTTCCTGCTTTGTCAAAATTCCGTTGACCATAGAGTTGAGGGTCCATTTCTGGGTTCTCTGTTCTTTTTTTTTTTTTTTAATTTTTATTTTTTATAAGCATTTTTATCCCCAGGGGTACATGTCTGTGAATCGCCAGGTTTACACACTTCACAGCACTAACCATAGCACATACCCTCCCCAATGTCCATTACCCCATCCCCCTTTCCTGACCCCCTCCCCCCAGCAACCCTCAGTTTGTTTTGTGAGATTAAGAGTCACTTATGGTTTGTCTCCCTCCCGATCCCATCTTGTTTCTTTTCTTCTTTTTCTACCCCCCTAGTCCCCCATGTTGCATCTCCACTTCCTCATATCAGGGATATCATATGATAGTTGTCTTTCTCTGATTGACTTATTTCACTAAGCATGA